>CM061920.1:155529010-155729800 GCA_031002005.1 Vandiemenella viatica
ATGTTTGATTATTGCAGGCCATTTCTTCCACAGTTGCTTGTTAAACTAATTAGTTTATTTAGTAAATACGCCAATACAACTGTTGTAGGATATTCTTTATTTTTCGGACGCGTTTCGCCTCTCGTCGAGGTATCCTCAGCGTACAATGTTTCTGTAATATGCGATTAGTTATAATTTTTTGAAAAAAATGTTTTGTTTACATATAACGAAATTATTCTATCTATCGGATGCGTAATATGACTTATATTTAACATACTAGTTATGAATTATCTTATAGTTTACATTGTTTACATTGGTGTAATAGGATGGGATTCATATCGCAACTTACATTTACATTTTGAGGTGTGGTAGTTGGTCTTCTGTGACCTGAACCAGCATGCTGTTTCCACTAGACCAATAGTCAATTTCAAAAAAGCTCCAACATATTACTTTGCAAAACATGCAAACAGATACCTCATGCAACATTATATACTAAATGAAAACCGAAGCATACAGAACACAGCTCATTGAAAACATAAAAGACATACACATCCCTGACACTGCAACTCTGGTATCTTTTGACATTCAGAACATGTATACAAATATTCCCACAGCACAAACAATTCAAATAATACACAAGAACCTGCAAACCTATAACACAATACCAAACACACACATTAATGAATTAATAAGCATACTAGAACTGATAACAGCACAGAATTATTTCCACTTCAACAACAATCATTACCTACAACAAGAAGGACTTCCTATGGGATCCCCAATATCAGGAACACTAGCCAATATCTTCATCAACTTCATTGAAGGACAAATATTCAATACAATAATCCCCCAAAAAGGTTTTCAGGTAATCTATTGGTTTCGTTACGTTGATGACATATTGTGTCTCATAAACGAACCATTAGAAGGTATAAAGGAATTACACCAAGATATAAACACACTACACAGAAACATCACCTTCACACTAGAAGCAGAACACAATGGCCAACTAAATTTTCTGGACCTAACAAAAGCAAAAGAACAAAACAAACACACATTCCAGATATACAGAAAACCCACAGCAACCGATCAAATAATACACTTCTCATCAAACCATCCACACAACCACAAACAGGCTGCATTAAGACACATGCTGAATAGAATAAACAGAACCCCTCTAACAAAACAGAATTACCAAAAAGAACTTAGCACCATAAAAGAAATAGCCAAGAATAATGGATACAAAACACACATGGTCGATGCATTAAATAGGAAAATAATAAATAAATTGGAAAAAGCTAAATCAAAGAACAACATCACCACACTACACCAATTCAACAACCAAAGCACAAACACTTCAACAACAGTAACACCTCAAATCACACAAACATCCAACAACATGGAACACAATGGAAAGAAGTGGTATTGTGAGAGTCCTATCTAAGAGACAGAACTGAAGGGGTAGCCGAGTGGTTGATTTGTGGACGTCTGATGTGGCGGAAATCTAGCGGAGAGTTTACTAACCTCGTGGCGTTTCTGTAGCTGAAGAAATCTCTGGTATCTTGATGCGAAGCTCTTCTTTCCAGTCTAGTGGGCTACTAAAGATGATGTTAGATCAGGATTAGTTTGACACCAGCTGATTAATAGGTTCAGCAACCCAGGATAAGGAAGACTAGCTCGTGTTAAGTGGCTAGTTGAGAATCTATCCTGATAAATGATAACAGGCGGCTAACAGTTCACAGAATCCCATTTAATGATCAGTGAAGACTGTAGACAATACAGTTGGTAAGATGACCTGCAAGGATCTGTCCGGCTACGCCTATGAACGATGCTTCTGCATGTAATTGAAGTTAGACTGGTTGAATGGCTAGATGGAATGCCTGGCCCCAGGATGTTACGAAGGCCTACATGGTGTACAGACTGAAGCTTAAGAGAGTTGGCGTAGCTGTTAGTTACCCATAATGACTCGATGAAAGCTACTCGAGGACTGAGGACGAGAAATATATCTTTTCTTCGGAGGTAGACCCTATTGACGTCATTAACCAGTTCAAATCGGTGCTGACGATTGACTCAGCGCATCAGCAGGTTTTGTGAATAACAAGTCCACGCTGAGGTAGCGCTTGCAACCTGGCTTGTCTGCCTCTAACTGCATCGAATATTACTTTTATTAAAATCTACGATTATTATGAAATAAATCCCTATGAATCAAATACGATACTGACACTCTTCCCCTCTTCGAAGCCGTCGTTACTCCGGGACGACGTCAGAACAATGCCCCAAAGTGACTGGGTATATGAACTCATTAGTCTTTTACTCAAAATGAAATGAAATAATAAAAATAAAACTCTCTATCTCCGGACTGACCCTTGCAGTTTGAATACAATAGAATTATCAAAATCATAAAATTAATTAAAGCAGAATCACTCACTTATTCATTGGTTATCGATCAACTTATAAATTAGTCATCAGCACTGGAATTACAGCTTATTCATGAAAGTTAATACGTGATCATTATAAAACATATGCTCTTGAATTCCTAAAAATATTTAGATTTTATCAATTACTGTTTCAACTTCAACATTTTCTAGTGAACATCATCTAACTCTGTTTACACAGATTCGTAGCAAAGTCACATACGAATTGTACTTGTGCTATTGATTCCATTTATCAAATAGCTTAAACGCTTCTAATCTACTCAAGTATGTAGTCCCCCATTTAAAATTAAAATTGAAACATGTAAGTTCAAATAACATTGACAAAAATAAAGTTGACATCATTACTGAGCAATTGGAAAATGTTTGTTAAATAACTTTCACTCTACTGAAAATCATTGTGAGTGTATGTTTAGAACCTCAGTTGGTCTATAGGCTCAAGTGATAAAACACAATTAGTTACAATTAAATTAAATGTTAAGGAAACAACGTTCTTCTAAAATTGAAATTTAAGATATTAGTTCAGGGTTCATGAACTATCTGTAAAACGAATTAATTCCCAATATAGTTATTAAAGTTATAAATTAAAATAGAAATTAAGTACAACATTACAGAAATAAATTCAACAATACATCGACTGAAACTCAATGCAAAGACTTTAATAGGTATTGGAGCAAATGCAATCTGATCAATGCAGTTAATTATTGAACATAAATCATAAAGCCATAATTAATTGGTGTTGTTTGGTAGAATGTGAATCAGTATATGGTAACAAAACTGGAAGTTAAGTCTGTCTCAACCCTATGTGTGAAGTTGTATCTAGATATTTTCTTTATAATCAAATGTTTTTACAGTTGAAACAAAATATATAAACTTGCGGAGTAAGAAAATGAACGAATATAAGTTAACAGTTTGAAATATTTAACATTAGACTCAAGGTCATGAAAATTCAGAACTTCAAACATAATACATCTCTTCTATGTGATTGTTGAAGCTATTTGGAATTAAATGTTAACAACAGATTGTTTTACAAAAAATGACTTTAACGGTTTTGAATCAATCTGTCTTTCCATTTGGAAGTCTGATGGTATCGTTCACCGTTATCTTAACCGTAGTAATAATTTCCAAAAATACCAAATATTACATAATAAGTTAAAATAACAAACGATAAAATATGAAAATAGTTTCACAGTTAACACTGTTAAAGAGTTCAATATATTTTTCGGTACTCATATTTGTCGCAGCTATAGAAGCGGTGGACGAAGTCACTTGCGTCGTACGGATATGAGATCCATTTTCAGTGTGTCAGCATACTTCGCTCCAGCTGTTGACTGGCGCTCGCGAAGCTGAAACATAATCTCGCGACAGAAAACAAATTCTGACAGTTCTTAAATCTAATACTAGTGAATTCTAGAATCATCCATAGTGTAGCAATTTCTTTTTACATTTCTTTTGGAAACAAAAGTAATTGAAATGAACTGATCATCAAACTGTAAAATTTATAATTTTGCGTGAATACGCCATACAAACATAGAAAATTAATATTAACAATACAAATTAGTGATGAATATTGAAACGACGATCGCTTAGAATAATAACTGATCCATCAATTAGATTCTGTCGAATATTTATATGTCTTTTGATGAGTCTTCGACATACTGGGTTCACGTCTGAAAATCAATCAGACCATTTATTAGCTGGCATAATGGAATAGATTGTCTGCTGCTGAAAGCTTTGTTACTACATTCTTTTTATAAGTTAATCAGTGACTTGTAACCTCAGTTATGTTACTACATTTTAACAAAATACATATTTGACTACGTTTATGCAAAAGAACAGTCAACATTCTATTATACGAAACATATACTATATATACCCATTTCTGACTAAATGTAAAATATATTTTGCTTCCCTTCTCTACGTTAATCTATAAGTCCCCTTAATTTTAGGACACAACCTAGATTTCCATAGTTTTCCACATTCTTCCATTTAATTAATATAAGTCAGTAGCTTGACTGAATCCTTTTCCCAAAATTTACGTTCTTCAAACTAGATTTCAGAGTTTCATAAAGTTCAAATTACGTTTCTACCACGTCTGATAGTATACTAGCAGTAAAATATATGTTTTCTCTTTATTAAAATAAGCCCGTTAATTTTTGGAAATACTTTCACCACTCATAATTTAATCTTAAGAATTCACTTAACAAACTTACTTCCGACAGTACATGCTTACAATTTAAGTTGGGTGTAACATTCCTTTTATCTACAGTTTATACTTACTTTTACTTAATGTTCTCTTATTTAAGTACATTTTATATTTCATTTTTTTTTTTTCTTAAATTTATTTATCAGTTACTCTGATCTTGTGCTCACCGCCTTAATAGGTGTTATATAGCTTTCTGAGTATTTGTTGACTAGATGGTTGTTGACTATGCGACATTATTTGTAATGGGGCGCTACGCTACAATATCATCGTTTTTATGATCTATGTGTTGGTCAAGCATGTTACTTGGAACGTATTAATCTATTCACATGCATTGCGCTTAACAATGTGTCTGTTATCTCATCATTAATTCACGCGCACTTTTGGAATTTCTAACTTCGTATGTGCTAACTAACTCATATAGTCACCAAATTTTATGTCACTGTGGTTGTTGCATTACTTTCCACTTGGTATTACCATTTTGGTTCCTTCGACCAATTTCTGCCATACACACATTACTTTTCACACAACACACAATGTCATCTTCGCATTTACCTGAGTGAATGGGTTACATTGTTGTTGCCGATGACAGTTTAACTCATTTTACTTTACAATACAGGGTGCTTCCAAAACTAGTTCAGCTCGGCCCTTATGTCCGGCTATTCCATTGGTGCTTCCTATAAATCCGGATCGCGACTTCCGAACATTAATACACACATATTGATACAACGTTTACAGCTAGCGATTGCACAGATCAGGTTTCAATAAACCGTCGTTTTCTGAATGCCATATCGTTCACTGCTCTCTGACTTTAATTTTTAACGGATTTAGATTTGGTGATTGACCTTACTTTGCCTCCTTCAGAAAACGTCTTTTCTTAATTCGGGGGCGTCCTAGGTCTGAACAAATGCGCTGCGCGTATTACGAAAAATACCGCTTTATGCACCGTTCCCAAACTATCCGATTGCCGAAATAATATCTACTCGCGGACCGGGTCTACTGAACAACTGTTTTAGTTGCGATGAAACCATACGATCCCGTTCAGAAACAGAAACAACGTTGTCAATAAACCGACGTGGTATTCCTACCCGTCCAACATTGCATACGCCTTTGCGACATGCCTTATGATAGCACCTTAAACATCCGACACTTTGGTCAATAAATCTTTTATCACTATGCTGCAGCATTACACAATTAATTATAGCAACCCTCACATATTATTCCATAAACCAGTGGACTCGTCGTATCTCACCTTATCAACCACTATTTTAGTACATGTCACTAGCACATTACCTTTTTTTCCACAAAACATCTTATTTATTACCATACAGCTCGTTTTTTCAGAATATTCGTGACATGCATTGGATTATGCAGTTAGTTTTTATCTCTTATGTATTTCTTTAACAACATGGTTAGACTTACCTAATGATCATTTTTTAACTTGTTAATAGCAAAATTCAGTTTATACCTTAATTGATTTAATTAAAGAAAAACACTTTTTACTCGGCTTCACGCTTTCTATTTTCGCACAATACATTATTCAACATCCGCTTAACGATTATCTCGATTTATACTTTACAGATCTTTAGTGTAGATGATTTTATAGGCTTTCACTAACTTAACTGGCATATTTTATATTTACTGTTGATTTTATCTTTAAACAATCATATTTTTGTAGCTTCACAGCGCGTAAAATCAGTTTGGGCAACTCGACAGATTTCCACGTAACACATTAACTGAATTTCAACAACGATTAGGCTTGCTTTAACCCATCGTATCGAATTTTGTCTTTAGACGTACTAGTTAAACATAATATTATGAAACGTCGGAGTGTATAAAGTGTATATTAAAATATTTTTTGAACGAATGCAAAATGAAGAAAAAAATTAAGCTTTTAATAGGAGACGATGAAACAACAAGATTCTTTTGCTTCATAACAACACGGTGTACCCGCTTACTTTGTATAATACGCGGTTACAGTTTCGCCAAATTAACAGAAATTTTCACAATGCTTCAAATGTCTTATACTGCTGCTAAATACGTTTTTCCCTTAAAACATCATATTTGACCTATACCACCTATTTGAAACAGTAGTTTATCTTACATTAACATGCATAAAATATGTAGAAAGACCTTAAATATTTTTATCAAAATAATGCATAATGCTTACTTTCACTTTTATAATACTACTGAGTGAAGGAATAATTACTGACATTTATTTTTTACATGAATGAGTGTCCTTTTGGTTGCAAAACACATCTTTAATTAAATTAAACATTTATAGAATCCGTTGAAGAAATAACCACTTTGTTCGGTGTGCACTCTCGATCAAAGTCGTAAGCTCATTCAACTATGCAATTTACTATATGTTACTTATTTTGACCTGAAATGATTTTAAAATAAATTATTTTCCTTTAAAAATACTGTTAATTCGAAAAACATAAATTTTGAAAACTGTTACACGGAATGATTGACTTTCCAGATCGTGGTTTGCCCGTTATATCGACTTGACTCGTTAGACAACTTATTCGATTCAGGTTTATCACGCTAGATGCATTTATCGCTCCATCTACTGAGAGACTTGCGATTTCGATTTCTTGAGATAATGTTTTTAGATTGGCCGCTACAGTGCAAAAACTTTTCATACTTATATGATTTTTAAATATATCAGTTATTATTAAATACCAAATAGAAACCCGTTCCTTGCTCATATTTATTACTTTCATCGTGGATGTTACTCCACAAATTTCGCCTCACGGAAATACTTTTAACTTTGCCAAATCATACGATTTTCACACAAAAAGTACATAAATTTATTGCCACACATGTATGGTTCTAAAACTCACCGTTTTGCTGCTTTCTGGACCCTCGTGGACCCCGTGGATCTGCTTGTAGTCGTGAAGACGTGAAGTCCGGAAGTTCTACCGTAGCTGTCTGCGATGCCGCGCCGTTGATATCAGACACTGCGCCGTGTCAGCTCTTGCCAGCTGTTAACTTCTCGTAGCTGCTTAAAGCCCCGTCGCTTGTCGATGTAACTTTTACCTAACTGATTATTGCTTGCTTTCGACCATTCCTCTCTTTTGCTTGTCTGCACCATGTCTACAGTTTTGCCATTCAATACTTCCCCCAAGATTCTTCTTCTTGCTACTATGCCGACGTAGGTTTTCCCTTCTAGAAGTCCTGAGTTCGAAGTAATCGAACATTTATGATCACCAGTGTAGGATACGATGATCATATTTCACTTCTTGACACCAGTGTGAGAGTCCTATCTAAGAGACAGAACTGAAAGGGTAGCCGAGTGGTTGATTTGTGGACGTCTGATGTGGCGGAAATCTAGCGGAGAGTTTACTAACCTCGTGGCGTTTCTGTAGCTGAAGAAATCTCTGGTATCTTGATGCGAAGCTCTTCTTTCCAGTCTAGTGGGCTACTAAAGATGATGTTAGATCAGGATTAGTTTGACACCAGCTGATTAATAGGTTCAGCAACCCAGGATAAGGAAGACTAGCTCGTGTTAAGTGGCTAGTTGAGAATCTATCCTGATAAATGATAACAGGCGGCTAACAGTTCACAGAATCCCATTTAATGATCAGTGAAGACTGTAGACAATACAGTTGATAAGATGACCTGCAAGGATCTGTCCGGCTACGCCTATGAACGATGCTTCTGCATGTAATTGAAGTTAGACTGGTTGAATGGACACTGAATGGCTAGATGGAATGCCTGGCCCCAGGATGTTACGAAGGCCTACATGGTGTACAGACTGAAGCTTAAGAGAGTTGGCGTAGCTGTTAGTTACCCATAATGACTCGATGAAAGCTACTCGCGGACTGAGGACGAGAAATATATCTTTTCTTCGGAGGTAGACCCTATTGACGTCATTAACCAGTTCAAATCGGTGCTGACGATTGACTCAGCGCATCAGCAGGTTTTGTGAATAACAAGTCCACGCTGAGGTAGCGCTTGCAACCTGGCTTGTCTGCCTCTAACTGCATCGAATATTACTTTTATTAAAATCTACGATTATTATGAAATAAATCCCTATGAATCAAATACGATACTGACAGTATACTATGACATACTCAAACAAGTATAGTCACAGGATAACAAATATATTTAAAAAACAAGGAATAAACATTGCTCTCAAAACAGACAACTCGATCCAAAAACAAGTCAGAAATCAACCACAAACAGACAGACTCTGGCATATACCAACTGACATGTCAGAATTGTGATGCAGTTTACATTGGTCAAACAAGGAGACAATTCCAGACAAGGTATAACGAACACCTGCGAGCATTAAAATACAGTAATCATTCAACTTTTGCTGAACATCTCTTAGACAATAACCATTTTCCCACAAACATAAACACAGACTTGAAAATCCTAACAACAAACAACACAAAACACAATATCCTTACTCTGCAAGAGAACTATCAAATTCAAAAAGCAATAGTCTCAGGAAAACATGTACTTAATGACCATGTAAACCTAACAAACCAAACCTTATTCAAGTTAATAAACATCGAAACTGACACAAAACAGCATTAAATACACAAATTTCACCATAACAGTAATTTAACACCACTTTGCGTCTCCCACATCTACCATACATGCACATTTTAGCTAAAACAAAACAAAACTCACACACGAATGCAATTACACAATTCAAACTCTCCGCTCACGACACTTCCGACAGAGCATCGCCGGAATAACAGCTGAACAGCAACAGCGCGCACGCGAAAACTGAAGGTTGATAATGACGTGCATAAAACTGTGCTTCAAAGTTGACTACCAGTGGAGGCATAAGAACCACAGTATTTCAAACTATATAGCTAAACACAATAGTGGAAACAGCATGCTGGTTGAGGTCACAGAAGACCAACTACTACACCTCAAAATGTAAATGTAAGTTGCGATATGAATCCCATCCTATTACACCAATGTAAACAATGTAAACTCATAACTAGTATGTTAAATATAAGTCATATTACTCATCCGAGAGATAGAATAATTTCGTTATATGTAAACAAAACAATTTTTTCAAATTATAACTAATCGCATATTACAGAAAACATTGTACGCTGAGGATATCTCGACGAGAGGCGAAACGCGTCCGAAAAATAAAGAATATCCTACAACAGTTGTATTGGTATATTTACTAAATAATAATTAGTATAGATTGTGGTTAGGTCGAAATGCAGCCCGAACCATAATGTTCTTCGAACAACAAAAGGCATTCAATTATTGTTAGTAAATAAAGAGCTACTTTGATGAGTGCCATGTTAGTGACGACGTGTAATCCCCCAAAACAAAACAGCCGCTGTGCATGTCGAGCCTATATTTCCGCGTGGTAATGGCTACATATTTTTTTCTGGTCCAAGATGTATTTCAATATAACCATTTCAATTTTGAGATACGATGAGGAAAAATGGATCGAAATTCAGGTGAGTGCATAGAAGTTATAAGCAAGAAATACGTGTTATTATCCACGGCATGAGAATGTACACATATGATATTTGAAAACTTGCCAGCAATTATAGACTCGTTGTTGTAAATGTTATCGTTGGCGGCAAAGATATTTTTATAAATGGCCGTTGAATGTACTGCAAAAACTATCGCAGACGGTAACTTTCGTGGTGCCTTATGTCTAAGATACGTTTGCTTTTGCGTTAACAGGCACTTGCTTTTCTCCGGAAAATGTATCCCAAATTTCTGACCAAGAGGACAACTGATTCTCGGAACGTCCTTATTGGATCGTTAGCGATAATTTCTTATTTTTCATATATTATATTGTCTTAAAATATAAGAATAACAAAAAACTTTAGCAGTATGAAAATCGAATCTAAGGTAGTAACTAAAAGAAAGGAAAATATTTAAATGAAATTATATTTTTTGCTTCCTCAAGTTAATATTTGATACTAAACTAAAAAGGCTCAGAGTATTTCTATACACGCCACGACTCGCGCGTGAAAATCAGCGGGTAAATGCTAGTGATACGATAACAGGGCCACCGTAAACGGGCGTGCAAGGCGTGCACCGCACGTGGGCGGCACGTCGATGAGGGCGGCTGATTGACAGTCGCCGCGCGATATTTGCCACTACATTGTCGCCCCGCGACGAAATTTGCAGCGTATTATGTAGCAGGCGACATCGGGATGGCAATCTCAGTTTTTTGACCCGGTTCGGAAATTTCCTAGATCCACCACTGGCTGTAGGTAGACAGGGGACGGCATAATCCCTATTGCACGCGGGCGCTCAAACAGCTAGCGGCGGGCCTATACTATAAAGAACTAAGACTTTTCGTCAGTCTTGCCTCAGCAACGATGTTAGACATAATATGCCTTGTACGCCCAACATGCATGTCACTTAATACAAACCTTTTTTTTCCGTTGGCTGTATATCGACTTGCTTGTAATGCTTCTGCTAACTGCATATAACAGAATCAGGTCCGTCAGCTAGCTATACATGCAATATATCACGTCAATGCTTCGAACAGAGTCCTATCGTAGCGGATTGTCGGTGGGGGAGATTATTTGCTTACCTTGCATACTTTAAATCGCCACCTTCCACTACCTTCTGCAAAGCATATATATTAATTTCAGGAAACAGGTGAAACCATTACTATTATTATTAGTATTTGAAAGGATCCTAAAATATTGGTTTATTGGGTACTCATGAATGCTTACAGAGGTATATTTACCGTTAATCTTAAACATCTCTCTTTGTAAAATAAAGTTCAACGCAATACCTCGTCTTACAGATGCAAAATAGCAAACAAACAATTATTGTTAATTGAAGCTAAGAAATTGCAATACATGAACATGAACTTTACAAACATTTACAAATTTCATATGCAACTGAAGCAATTAACTCTCTTATGCACATTGAGAGCGATTCTTGTATTACAATTAAAACAAGTTAACATCAGATTTGACTGGGTTTTAAAGGGCGCCAGGGAATTGATTTGTTCCCACAAATAATATTCATTGAAAGTTTCCAAACATGGAAGTCAGTCTTTCAATTCAAACTGGAAAAGAAAACAAAAAGCACTCGGCTTTTAGACACAACTAGCACAGGAATTAATGTCCGGCGGCATAAGAACTAACACTCATCAGGCCGTTAAAGGGCTATCTCAATGATTCGTCTGAGTAAACATTGTTTCTGGAGGTATAATTACCGTGTCTGTCTGGCTGCACGAAGCGTCGCAACGAGAGCGCTACCATCTCTCAACAGCGCACTGATTCAGGCAATGCTAGGCACTTAACACGTCAATCAGCACAAGTGACAACATCGACCAGACTTGGCACTCAGTCATCCAAGCCTCCAGAATAGAACCAATGGAACCATCAATACTGCTCTGGCTAGCAGTTGCCAGTGCGATCGTTCCAGACGAAGTGACCTCTTCTCGCCTCTCAGAGCTCGTCTCTCCTAACTCCTCGGCGAGCATTATGAAAAACACAAAATTTGTAAATTTCCAGTCACGTGAGGAAATAAAAACATCGTATTGGCTTCGCAAAAGTCTCCCTTCTATGCTGGCTAATACATTGCCTCTCATTTGCTAAGAGTCTCCGGGTTTTGTCGGGATTGTTCGGGAGGATACGTGGGAATAACTTTTTATCACCATACCATGCAAACGCCCATTCAAGGATTCCATCCGCAGAATTCCCAGAGTCCAGCCTTTCTCACCGGTATCAGCGTCAGAGATAATCCCCTCATTGTGTCGACCTACCGGACACTTCCGGCTTAAGTCAGAGTGTCACTTACGCTAACACAACCCTTAGCTAGACGCGGATTTCTGTCTCCATCTCAAAAAAAGAATATCCATTCGTTTCTTATATTTATTAAATCAAACAATAATTAATTTAAATTGTACGAGTTTACCCATCTAGTCATCTTGTTACACTGTCCAACTTCTTAGATACTTAGATCAGAATGAATCTTTTCATACCTGCTCCCTCACTTCTCCGTGTACGTTTCCAGCTTCTTCGTTTGAATTGACTTCCAACAGTAGTGTCGATATTTAGAGTTTTGTCATTTTTATTAGCTCTCTCTGTTTGCGGGAGTAACTTTACTACTTTCATCCTCTAGAAACCGGCTAGGCCAGACAGTTCAGTTTTCAGGGAATCCTTATTGCAGGGATCACGTTGTCGGCATCCCTATGGGTCTCTGCTACCCCACGCTCTCTTGTCCTCTACGTAGCATTAATGCCGAAATATTCGTTCACACCCCTTTTCTCAATTTTATAATTATTTATCAATAGATATTTCAAACTAATCGCAGAAAAATATTAATGTGCGCAATTTATTAAATATGATAAAACATTAGGTAAAATTGTGCGTTAAAGTTGTTTTCACAAGAATACATTGAAGATTTTGTAGATAAATTTGCTGGGTCCCGTCGTGCTAGTTTTAGCCACTTTTTCAGGATGATTTCGTGTTTACGATGTATATAAGCAATTTGACTGCCGTTTCACTAATGTGCTTACATACAACTTGTAAACTGTATAAATAATTTTACCAACTAAATTACCACTCTGCTGCGTTTTGTAAAATCTCACGTACCGAACACTGACGTCACATTGGACGAAATGTCATTTACAAGCACTTTATTCAAATTATCATAAAAATACAAAATTCTTAATATTTCCGTTTTATTGACAGCGCTAATATTATTGGTTATAGTAGAGGCTTACAATACTGACTACATTTTTCAAAACTTATCAAGCTGTGGACGGGAATCCGAAAAAGCTAGCGACTCTCACCTCTGCGCATTTGTTTTTCGGTTCGGTTCCAGGATTGCTTTTAGTTTATTTTTAAAATTATACTGTGGAGTAATGAATTGATGACAGTGTTTCTACTGGCTGCGCTTTCCGCCCTTGTCTTAGCTCCTTAACCTATCCCGGTAGTGCTACGAGGTAGGGACCTATAGTTTAACGTGAAATCCGAAAAACGGAAGCATTCTGGCGTACTTCATATTACACAGTAAGCTATCTTAGATGTGAAGGTCGGTTTAATGATCTTTGAAAATACCCGCCGAGACAGAGATTCGAGCCGGGGACCTTTCGTTCGCCAGTCAACACCTAAACCATTCTGCCACTAGACCTCAACTGATACATTACTAACATTAGCCTATCGGTAATGCAAACTCATAAGATTTTACCCATTCAAAAATCGTCCAACTTGCCTAAAGTTTTCACTTCAGAAACAAATAATCTATCATATAGTCATATACAACTCCTACAATACCTACTCCGCGCGGTATTTGAACCTGCGACCCGGAAAGAGAACTTTCTGAAGTAAGGACCCTAACCACTGAGCTACCATTCCGCCTTGTTTTGAAGTTTATGTGTGCTAACTACTATCAAAACTGGTGAAAGACTGTGGGTTTGTATGAACAACAGTGACAGAAATTAAAGTGAGTGGGAAAAGGAGAGGGTTTAGAATTCTGTAGATCAAACAAACGTCTTCAGTGTTTTTCTATGTGTTTTAAAGTATACATATGCCAAGATTCCATCAAAATCGAATAAAAGCTGTGGGTTTATAAACAGTTTTCGCGAAAAGCGTCCAGCAACAGATGGGCGTGATCAGAGGGGCGCAATAGGTGGCTTCCTGCAAGCTCATACATTTCCACCGCCCAAACATCACGTAACGACTATAGCAGTTTTCACTTCAAAAAAATTGCAAAATTTCGTACTGAGGTCTTTTTGTGTTAGACACAACGCATTCTGTGCTATAACACGAATAAGTTGTTATGGATGATTCAAAGAGATCACAACGCATTGTTGAAGTTTTTTTCCGATCAATGAGCTTTTTCGTTCTTTGAGCCTAGCATATAAATTAGTTAAGTGACGTAAACAGTACACTACGATCGATAAGCCACGGAAGTACAAAGATCTGCACTGATTTTTGTGTTAGTTGTTACCGTGCTGCACGCTTCGGCTGTTCCTGCTGCTCTCCGATCTACCGCACGGCTGTCAGATACACTGAGGTGGAGGAAGAGGAATGGCCTTAGACTCGCCACCTCCTGTCCTTCGCTGTATACCGGGGAACTGGTAGCCCGGGTTGCACTTCTGATCACAGTTCATTTTCATCAATTCATGCTTCAATATATCCAGCAATCAATATATACTTAGTGTTGTTTTTAATAATTAACCGTGAACCAGATTCGTCTGTGAACATGTAAAACTAAGAGTAAGTACAGAAAAGAACAATATTTTTATTTTAGATAGCAATCTGAATTAACTTGAACTATAGAAGCATTCCGGTATTTCTTTTAATAAATTTGTAAATATTCATCATCACATTACAGGAATGAATTATTAGACATGAATCAGAAAACAATTAGCAGTCATTTGGGACTGCCGAGAGAAGAAAAAACTTATAACTATGAATATCATACGCGGGACACGTCATACATATAGATATAGTTATACAAAATAGCAATAATTCCATGTGGACGTAATATGACCAGGTGACAGGGTATCTACGGGATACACTTTCCGCCCCTGACTTAGCCGCCATAACCTAACCCGGTAGTGCAACCCGGTACAAGGCACCTACAGTTTAACGTGGAAACCGAACAACGGAAGCATATTGGCGTAATTCACATTACACTGGAAGTTATCCTAGGTGTGATTGTCAGTTTAATGATGTTTGAAAATACCCGCCGAGACAGAGATTCAAGCCGGGGTTCTGTCTCTCACCACTCAGGCACCTAAACCACTGAGCCACCAGACCGAAACAGATATACTATTAAGATTAGCATGTTGGTAATGCGAACTAATAACATTTTACCCATTCAAGAATCGCCCAAAACATCTAAAGAAGTTTTCATTTCAAAAACTAAAATTCTATCATATGCAACTCCTAAAAATACGTAATAATCGCGGGATTTGAACCTGCGGCCCGGAATGAGATCTTTCGGAAGTAAGCGCCCTAACCACTGAGCTCCCATACCGCCTAGGTTAGAAGTACGTATATGTGTGCTAATTACAATCAAAATCGGAGAAAGAATATGGGTTTGTATGAACAAAGGTGACAGAAATTAAGGTGAAGATGGAAAGAAGGAGAGGATTTAGGTTTCAGCAAATCAAACGACATCAATGATTTTCTATTTGTTCTAAACTATATGTATGCGAAATTCCATCATAAATGGATATAAACTGTGTGTTTTTCCTAAGATTTTGTGAAAAGCGCACAGGACACATATTATGCGCAACAGGTGGGTGTGATCTGACGCGCGCAACAAGTGGCTTCTTGCGAACTCATAGATTTACACCGCCCAAACATCGCGAAACACGACTTTGTGACCTTAAACATTTATCTTCTCTGAATGAGATGCAAAAAATCAATTGTTAAAAACGTATTCTTAATATTTTTGGTTTTGCATGGAAAGGAATCAATTTAAATTACACCCTCCAGGAAACTCGTATACAGAATTAATCAAATAAAAAAATTTATGTTAATTTAACATTACACAAACAAAATGAACTCAGCCAACAAAGAAAATGAACGGAAGCAAACATACAATAAACACAATATTCCCGGTTAGGGAGAGCAAGAAACTTCAGTTTGGTCGTATACTGCGTAAAAATGTTCATTTGAAATTGTCACTTAACGTAACTACAGGAAGCTGTCGGCATTGGCAGCCTTGAGGTTACCTTCACGATGAAGAAACACTATTAACACCATCCACCAACTGAGGTAGGTTCACTCGTGGAGGCACATGAAGAAAACACCACGACAAATGATGCCGTGACAAATTGCAGCCTCCACATATTAGGAGTCCGCATCCACACATACACATATACGTTTCATACTTGGTCTCACCCCCAAGTGTCCCTGCAGCTTGACCAGTCGCCACCACCGGGCGCCATCTCTCTCCCTGCGTCAAAGACACAGACACGCGGCGGCAACCTGACGCCAGACAGGAATGCCACCCTCCGCCGACTCACTAAACGGCTAGGTGAAATGTCTCACAAATACATGGAGAGGGGACGAAAAAATTAATGACAGCAGAGGCTGGTCATTATAAGTTTTCAATTCGGAAATTGCAAACGCTGGTTAAAGAATAGAAAATGTTACTCTATATGTTTACTCAATATGTCACGTTAATAGTTCTTGTAAAATTTAATAACCCAAAAATACTATTGATAAATTTGTTAGCAACTTTTTTTGTATTAACAATTTTATTACCAACTTAGGTAATGATTAAAGATAAAGAAACGATGATAAAAAAGGTGTTTTTTTTCCCTTAACATCACCTAATTGCTAATTAACATCCAGAAGATGTAGTTATAACCCGTTCATAGTATCGTGATTGCACCAGCTAGCTTTCAGAACGCGTCGTGGTTTTTCTTATTAACCTCAAGGCGTAGTGGTCAAATACCAAGAGAGTCACTGCTGAAGATAAAAATTTATTCTATCATAGGGTCTGTAAACTCCACGGCAGGTGCTACACTGATCTGAGCCAACTTGGCGCGTCACAATTTAATTATTTACACTTAAGTATTTTTTCGTATTAAGGGCTTTTTGAGCTAGCCACAAAGCATTCTGGCTAATTTAATATGTGCGAACATAAAATTGTGGATGTTTTACAGAAATCATAACGCGTTGTGGACTTTTTTCTGACGTTTTCGTTCTTGGTACATAACATATACATCAGTTAAGTGTCGTATACACAACGCTACGATCCACGGAAATAGGAATATCTGCACTGATTGGTTTGTTCCGTGCTGCACGCTCCGGCTGTTCCTCCTGCTCTCTGATCCACCGCGCGGCTGTCAGATACTCTGAGGAGGTGGCGGGTGGTCTGGACTCGGCCGTGCCACCCCCTGCCATTCGCTATGTACCGGATAGCTGGTAGCGCCAGGTTGCACCTCTGATCACAAGAGTACTTTTAATTAATTCCATGCTTCCATCCATCCAGCGATCATTATACTTAATTAGTATTATTTTTAATTAGGAACCGTGAAACAGATTCGTTTGTGAATATGTAAAACTAACATTAAGTACAGAAAAGAAGTTGAACTGTAGAAGCGTTCCGGCATTTCTTCTTTAGTAATTTTGTAAATTATCATCATTACATTACTGGTGTGAATTATTGGAAATGAATTTATAAAAAAAAATGACAGTCATTTGGGATGGCCAATAGAAGCAAAAACTTAAAACTATGATTACCATACGCAGGACACGTCATAATTATAGATAGTTATACTAAATAGCAATAATTCCGTGTGGACGTAATGACCTGGTGACAGAATTTGTACTGGCTGGGCTCTTCTTCGCCCATGTTTAAACCGCCTTAACCCAATAGGGACCTATAGTTTAACGTGGAATCCGAACAACGGAAGTATTCTGGCGTACTATACATTCCCAGCAAGCTATACCAGATATCATGGTCGGTTTAATGGTCTATGAAAATACCTGTCGAGACAGAGAATTGAGACAGGACCTTTCGTACGCCAGACACCTAAACCACTGAGCCACCAGACCGCAACAGATATACAATTAACATTATCATGTCGGTAATATATATGATTTTACCCATTCAAAAATCGCAATAATACGTTTTCACTAAAAAACGAAAATTCTATCAAGTAATCATATACAACTCCTAAAAATTCCTAATAATCGCGGAATTTGAATCTGCTGCCCGAAATGAGATCTTTGGAAAGCAACCGCCCTAACTACTGAGCTACCATACCGCCTTGTTTTGAAGTATATGTGTGTTAACTACTATCAAAATCGGATAAAGACTGTTTGTAGGTTTGTATGTAGAACTATGCCAGTAATTAAGGTGGGGAGGGGGGAGGAGAAGAATGAAGGAGAGGAAATACGTTTCTTTAAATCAAACGTCATCAGTGTTTTTCTATTTGTATGAAAGTATACGTATGCGAAATTTCATCATTTTCGGATAAAAACTGTGGGTTTGTATGAAGTTTTTGTGGAAAGTAACCTGCGCGCATATTACTCGTATAAAAGTGAGTGTGATCTGACGCGCAACAAGTGGCTTCCTGCGAACTCATATATTAACCCCTGCCCAAACATGGCGTAACGCGACAATAGAAGTTTTTATTTCAAAAAATTGCAAACGCTGCTCAAAGAAAACAAAATGTTACTCAATAAGTCACGGTAACAGTTCTTGTAATATTTAATAACTCTGAAACATTATTGATATTTTGTTGCCAACTTTCATTGTGTTAACAATTTTATCACGAAATAAGAAAAACATTATAGATATAGAAACAATGATGAAAAAGAGTTTTATTTTCTTAACATCACGGGATTGTTAATTAACATCCAGAAGATGTAATATAAAATTTCACACTTTTCGCAGGCGTCATAATTGAAAATTGCACTTACTTGTTTACTTTCGGGTTTTGCTGCAGGTTGGGGCCGAAACGTTGGTGTTATCAGCAAGTAAACAAGTAAGTGCAAATTTCCAGAAGATGTAGTTACAACATATCCGTCGTATCCTGGTTACACCAGCTAGCTTTCAGAACGCGTTGTGGTTTTTCTTAATAACCTCAACTCCTAGTGGTCAAATACCACGAGAGTCACTGTCGAAAATCAAAATTTATATTATCATAGTATACCGTTTCGTCCCGCGGCTTTAATACTTCTCAGCTAATTTACTCATTGATTCAATCGGACTTCTTTACCGGAGATTGACTGCATTCAAATTTTAATAAACCATTTATCAATCGAAAGTTAGTAGTGGACTGGAACAGTTACAAAGAATAAATATAAGTGATAAGATGAGGTACCACTACAAAGGTTCACACACGAAATTGGAATACCTATTCAATCCAACAAGTTCATAACAGTTTTCCATCAGCATTTCCTCAACTCTTAACAGTCACTCAAAAACAACTATACAAGTCATCTTAAAGGTACTAATTTACTTCACGATATAAGCGTTGTGAAAATGAGTTATGGGAAAGAGACACACAGAGACAGAGACAGAGGGACTAAACGTAAAATGGACTTACATCATGCAGGAAGCAGTCACCGCAATCAATCACCCGGAGCTACACTGAATAACTGAGGAACTGAGCAAAACTGAGAACACTATTGTATCAATGGGGTAACTTTACTCCGGGTGGGCAGATGTCTTCCTCGGAGGAAAACAATCAACATAATTTACTGGCTACCCGATAGGCATGTGGACTATATCTGCCAAGAGAAAGCACAGAGTTACAGGTACTACTGCTCCCAGAAGACGCCTATTAGCGGACATGGTTTAGCGACAGACCGCACTTCACCGGACCAAACGAGGAGGCGAGAAGGGAAGACTGACCTGTTGGGCAGCCTGCAGCCATAACGGAACCCTGCAGCCATGTACCAAAACTCCTAAATGAATAGTGTATACTATCTGCACCACTATCGCTACGATAAAAATTCTTAATGCTATTCCTTATTTTCTATTTAACATTATCATTTAGAGTTTCTACTTACAGTTTCTAGTACTTTTATCTCATGTAGTAGCCTGGTGGCCAAGGGCGTAGCCAGGATTTTGTTCAAAAAGGGGGGGGGGGGGGGGCAGGCAAGAGAAAACCGATAATATGCATGCTACAAAAGCATTTATTAATGGAATACGTTTATATTAATTAATTAAATAATATAATTAATTATTATAATTAATAAATATTACAATTACACTAATAGTAATTTTTTGAACAACTTCACATGCAATTTTATAATAATTTTCTTATAAATATTTTCTGTGTACTCCAAGCATACACAGATAGTTTAGATGGTTCTCTAGCATCGTTGACATCAGCCTTGTTTTAACAAGGCACAGTATAGAGAAGGACTCTGTATGATGCTTGTTGTACAAGGCTGAGCCAAGGAAATTAGGATTGTGTTTTGTATTTTTGTTTGTTTTTTTTTTTCGCACAAAAGGATATTACCGCCTCATTTAACTTTTTCATAAGGTCTAGTTCTCCCAGATTTTCTGTTGTCATACCCTTTTCCTTCCATAGTTTATCTCATAGTTCGACTTCATAATCAAAATTTTTTAAATTATAGCATTTTTAAATCAACCAATAACATACTTAAACTTTAACTAGAATGTAACTGCGGATTTAAATCCAACAATGCGGGATCCCGCATCATTTGGCAGTCTGGCGGATCGAGCACCTGATTAAGCAGATCAGCAGTCCATAAAATGGGGTGAAGACAAGTTTCAGTCTTCGTCACCTAGCCTCCTTGTCGTCACTTTCCGGTCCGACTCGTTCTCTACCGCAGCAGTTCCCAATTTTTTTTTGGCCACGGAACCCTAATTGATAATACATTTTTATAAGAGAAGGCTGAAAAACCAGTCTCGACCATGATAGCAATCTCATGGCGCGGTTATGACTCTTTTCTACGAACGATTTATTTAATTCTCGGAAGTACACGGAACCCTTGTGACCCTTCCACGGAACCATTTAGAACCACTGCTCTACCGGTTGTATCGCCCCGTTTACCTGTAACCGTCAAGTTGACATTTGACTCACGGCAACAAATGTCTTCCTTAGTGATCATAAGTAAATGTATTCAGTTTTACGTTTTTATAAGACCTCTAGTTTGTTTTTGTTGTATACATTACTGTAATTTGAGTTATGTCGCCCTATTGTAAACCTATATCCCAGATCGTACAGACAAAAAAGGTACAATTAGAGTAGTTTCTGTGGATGAAGTTGAAACAATACAAAAAGAAGGTTACAACTACTGGTAGCTATTTCAAAATCAATTGAATAAATGATGTGTTAAATTTTGTTTTGTTTTAAACTGTACTTCATCGTATTTGAGATTTCTTTTCAAAAAGTGGATTTTAATTTCTCAATTTGCTAATTCTGTAAGCTGTATTATAACAAAGTTTTCAAATTCCGTACACGTTGACATAATTGTTCAGTTTGAATATTTCAAGAAACAATGTCAAAGATTTTCATTGAGTATTTGATGAGTGGACGTCCCAAAAAATCATCTATATTTAAACGTTTATGTTCTTCGCAATGAAACACATTTTAATATCAGCTTGCTTAGAATACGAGGTTCCTGAATCATGGATCATTGCATCAGTTTGATCAAAGAACGACTGACAAGCTTTGGTGTTGCTGTTGAAACTGAAGTTATCGGCAAAAGACCTGACGGGACAAGCGTCAGGAAAACGTTCTGCCTTGGTGTCTGCAATTGTACTTTTCACACAGCACACAATTGGCAGTTGTCGACGTTTTGTACCCCTCCCACCCAAAAAGAGAAAACTACTGAAAGAAATTGAACGCACAGAATCAACTTCGACTAGGACGTTGACCACGAAGACCTGGACGCCGCAATTGAAGCACAAAGTGTGACCATAACACTGGTTCATCCACATACTAAGGTGATTCCCAGATTTAATGATCTCAAAAAAGTGCAGAAAGTTAATTTTTTTAAAAACGAGGAGGTAGAAAGGGTTTTCTTGGCTGCTGGCTATATATGTAATTCTTTGCAAATAATAGTTTCAGTGCTTATTAGATAATTAGATTATTTTTCAAACTGACATGATTTACTGTAAGGCATGTAATACGATTTGAAACTGAATATTCACCTTAATTGATTATTTACTAAATAACTAGAGTTAGATTTAAAACAAAACGTGTAAAATCGCAATATATAATCCCAAAACACTGATCCAGAGACGCTATCAAGGAATTTACACAAGGTATGAAAATAGATCCCTTCCAAAAATCGTATAGAATCAGCAGGGTGATTGGAACTACGTTGTTGGACAGATACAATGCGCCGGACTTTCAAATCGGTTCCAATGGCAGCGGCAGTTCTGGTACATGTGTTTAAAATATTTTAGCTCTCCGTGTCTGCGTTGCTGCGATGATCTTTTATGGCAGACATTACTCTATTAATATGATCCATACATGTATACATGTCGATCGTCTTTGATTGTAATGCAGTGGCAACAGGGTCCCATAATCCTGAGTATTCAATCCAACGCATATAATTAATTGTCACTTCATAGCAACGCACTGTAACTGGTAAGCACCTTTCCTGGCCGCATCATTCCCTTCTCTAGAAACGTTCGAAAGTCTATTGGCAATGTCTTCAAAATGCTCGTTAAAATCGCAAAACATGTATATTATTGAGAGCAGCGGGTCCCAAATAAAAGCTAAAATATTTGGCACGTACTTTCTCCATAAAAAGGTTTCTTTTAAAAAGATTATGATGTACTATATGGTACTAATTGTTCCATTTTCTGTAATTTGATTTAAATTATTTACAACCAGGTTAAGTCTGTGGATTGCGCAATGAAAATACAAGGATTTTTTTTTATATTTCTCTTTAAAAAATTTTGAATCCCACCAATATCACCTGCTAATGTAGAACACCCTTCATATCCTTCGCTTACACAACTGGCAGGTCCATTTCCTTCGTTTTCAAAAACCTGTCAATTTTTGATGCTATGATTTGTCAATTAACGCCATCAGTTCTACAAATTCGAGAATTTTTTTGCGGATTGAATTTTATCTATGTCATAAAAACTGATTTTTAGGGAAAGCTGTTCTTTACCAGATATGTCACACATCTCATCTGCCAATACAATATAAGTCTTCTTTGCGGCCTGCATAATTTCAATTTTAATGACTAAGCCACAGGGCAATGGTTTCGTTTTGAATCTGGGGGGAGATATAACTACATCACATTTTTCTTAACCTAATAATATTAATTGATAAAATTGCGATGGAGCGGCCCTCCCTGCACACCTGTTTTTCTCCTTTCCTGTTCCAACCTATTTTTGCTCTCTACTAATTTTTACTTCAAATTCTTTCAGTGCTTCTGGTAAATTATTCATCACTTCTCGTGACAATTTATTCCAGCCCTTACACCATTTCCTACGAAAGAAAATTTTGCCACACTTTTATCCCAGAAATAAAGTGCCAGCTTGTGGTCACGGTCAACCTTGCCCTTCCAAGCACCTCTCTTAATTTTCCCACCAATATCTTTCCATGCTTCATGTCCAGTATAGGCCTTGTACACTCCGATGACTTTCTTCACCCTCCTTCTATCCTCCAATGAATCTCACTCCAGTTCCATTATCATATTAATTACCGATTGTGTTTTGCGGTAATTTCCAAAGACATATCTGGCAGTCCTCCTCTGCACCAATTCCTGTATTTAATACCCAAAATGTGGGTCCCAAACTACGCCAACATATTCCAGCAGTGGTCTGGCCAGAGTTTTGTAACCCAGTTCCCTTACTTCTCTAGTGCATCCCCTCAACACTCTTTCCAACAGGTGAAGGATTTTGAACCACTTTCCTATTACCTGTCCAATGTGTCCTTCCCAATAAAGTCTGGTATCAAATGTTACGCCAAGGTATTTCATTTCAAGTCTTCAATAAGTAGCTCCTTCCCCACTTTAAAATTATAATTAACCCTTAGCTTTTTAACTGTGTACCTAATAATCTGGTTCTTCTTTGGATTTATCTTCTTCCCAATTTTGCAATGTGCTGTTTCAAAACAAGGACACTTGAATCAATTCTTAGTTTCAACAGGTCTTCATGAACACCTTGATGTTGCTCTTCTTAAAGGCAATCATTTGTATGGTGTACCACAGAAAATAATCTAAGATATTATAGTTGACACGGTTTATCTATTGTCCTCTACTTCCTTCTGACGGAAACGACCAGTATTTTTTTTTTTGTTTTCTGAGAAGATCTTAGCATCGTTAGCTGCTGATTGATGATAATGTGATGAAATATTTTTTCTGTGTTCATAGATATTTTTAGCGACAGAAATCTCGAGTAACAAATTAATTAGAATATACAGGGCGTTCGCCGGGAAACGCAACCCACTGTTAGCGCTACAAGGAAGAAACTGCTCCCGGCGAGCGAGCGCTCAGTTTCCGGCATTGTTCGACCGTCGGCCGCGGACTATTTCATAATAATTACGCTTCATAAACTTCATAAACTTGTGTGCTAAGCATTTAAATGTGACGTAATTCATTAGCTTACCTTATAAAAGATGCTGGAAGTGTTGACCCTCTTGTGTAATGCACATTTCACATCTTCTGAACATATTTCGAGACACACGCTGCCGTAACTGACTTAATGATTTTTTGGGTGACTGTTCTAGTCGAAAAGCGATATGGTCAATTTTCTCCTCTGTGAGAATACGGTTGACCGACAGTCTCTTTTTGTTAAAAAATGAACCCGTTTCTCTTACTTTTTTAACCAGACGCAGAATTGTTGATTTAGCTGGCAGTAAAGAGCCAGGAAATTCGCGACGAAATTTACTGTGACACTTTTTAAACGACTTCTTCTTCACATATGTATCGTAGAGAAATATTCTTTGTTGCAAACTGTAACGTACCATAATTTTACTCACACTCAAACACGGTACAGATTAATAAGAGTATGAAGCCCCAAACCAGCCAAACCGCAAAGAAACGTTTATTCACAACACTGATTAATAAGAGACTGAAGTCACAAACTATCTACAATGCAAAGAAACCGTTCTTAACAATGTAAGGGTCACTGCAATGCACTGTTGGGGCAGCGGAGGTGTTAAACAGTGCGGTGATTCACGGTGCCGGTTGGCGGAAACCGCTGGCTGCACTGACCGAGCAAGTTGCCGACGGCAACAGACTGGGAGGGTAGCGTTTTCCGGCGAACGCCCTGTACTAGCAGAGGCACGCAATTCTGCAAGCAACAATTATTAAATTTTCATTTAAAATTAGTGGCTTTAGCATCTACAGAAAAGTTTTAATTTTCAGGAAGGTACCCAGCAGTGTTTTAGCATCTCTCTCCAACACCATTGTACTTAATTCATGTCTGAAGTTAATATGAAGCTGGGCCTGTGGGCTGTAACACCGTATATAGCAGTATAGATAAGAGCATAGAATATATGAAACAACTTGACTGTTGGACCGACTCAACTCTTATCCAGGTGAATCCGGGAACTTAGAACAAATATACTGTAAATTCAAGAGTAATGAATATTTTATCACAAAATTAGCTCTTACACTACCGAATTTTTCATATTCGCTTAGTGGTAATGAAAATAAATACAATACAAAAGTATGCAACTAACTGCAGTTATTAAATAAAAGTCTTACTTTTGGGAGGTACTGTATGCAATACTATTAAGAGCCGTCGTTAGCCTTACGGTAAATACAAATTAATTACTTTTTTAAAAAAAACTTCCTTATATCCACTGTTATAAAAAATTAATTATTAGCGTGCGCACCGGCGATCTCAGAGTATAAACAATTCGATACGTTGTGTGTGTATCGGGTCAGCCTGCATTCTAACTGTATTTAGGCATGCGGTAAAGGTCCTCACTACTTAGCTCGAGCGCAGTGACTGAGGTGTCTTTGTTCGTGTTGGCTCACGCGGCACAGCGGACACCGAAAACTGTCGCCTTGTAATATCATTATACAGTGCCAAAAATTTTTTGTGTAACAGCAAATGTGCAGCTCAATCAGATTCTAATTGAATCACCTCCACAACCATCACTTTAAACTCCAATCAACGAATCTATAGAATCGCAATGACATGGTTAACTCAATACATTATACCTAGGTAAGGAGTAAGTTCTCGTTATGAATGGCAACAAAACATTGAATAGCAATACAAAATTTAGTATAAAATGGGTGCCGATTCTTTCAGAGCTTCGCATAATGCGTCAAAAACATCTGGAACTGTTCAAAAAAATAATTTTTTTCGACACTCGAAAAAAGGAATTGCAGGCTAGTAGACGAATCTCAAATTGCTAGAAATCTTGAAGTCACAGCATCTTTCAGTAATTGAAATCGCCTCCCGAAATTGAATGTGCACTGGCTCAATTAATGATTTTAGGAACTCTACCGTTGTCATTCTTGTAACATTTGTTTATTGTATCCTCGATGGCTTCATATCTATGTCTTCCATGAGTTTCTCACCATACTGTAAGGTCCGGTCAAACAGAGCGCGTGCAGGGAAGTCTGCACGCAGCGGGCAATGTATTACGTTGTATTGCATCAACCCTGTCAAACAGCGGTCAGCGCGGGCAGCGATCAGGTTGTGAGTGCACACAGTTATCGCGCGATCACGTCGAGGTGGCGAATGTCGAAATAGAGGAATTAATTAATTTGTGAGCGAAAAAATTTATTTCATTCACGCCACCGCGACTAAAAAAACAACAGGAAAAGTGAAGCTTGGATTGAGATTGCGGCCAAAATGAAAGAAACCTGCAATTGCTAACTGAATTACTATTTATTTATTTAAAATCATTTTATTTCGTTTATCATTATTTATTTGTTACATTTTTTTGTTGCAACTTATTATTATTTACTTGCACTTTTGACATATAATTCTGTTTATTTAAGTAAGCATGTATGTTTAAGATACGTTTAAATATCAATTAGAAAATTAAAATAAACGACGAACTGATCGTTCACTTGAACTTGATCTCCGTTTTTTCGGCGTTGTATTTGAGAACGTCGTTCTGGACAGGTTTGGACTATCTGACATTTCATCACTTGTGATATCTGCAGCATTATAACATCGAAGATAACTGGGCAAGCAACATAATGCTTTTAAAAATAATAAAAAGAAAATAAAAAAACGCAGCTTCTGGGCTAATATGCCAATATCATTTTCAACGACACGTGGCGCTCTATTAAGCCATTTATTAAATATTTTGTTTCATCGTCTGCCGGGAAAGGGTGCATTAAATAAGTCTGCAGTACGAAACATTCATCGCCTACAAAAACTTGAGGGACGGGGTATCCATACTAGGCAATGGTTTCGAAGATAGAATGGATTCATAGTAAACGAATTCACACGTCAATTGGTCGGAACAGGCCCGCCGTAAGCGGGCGTGCAGGCGTGCACCGCACGCGGGCGACACTTCCAAGGGGGGCGGCAAATCGGGTAATCAACTGTCGCTGCAGGGACATTGGCAGAGCTACTTTTTTTTTTTTTTTTAGCACAACTATGACGTCGGTGACACTCGGGGTGGCAATAATGGGAGCAGCAAAATAATGTTCGAAGGGGCGGTAAACACATTTTTTTGACCTGGTTCGGAAAATTCCCGGATCCACCACTGGCTATAGTTAGACAGGGGGTGGCATAATTGGTTGCACAAGGGCGTTCAAACTGCTAGCGGCGGGCCTGGGTCGGAACAGGTAAATACGAATGCTGTAAAAGGTCCCAGTTACTTCCTTCACTTTGCTGGAGACAGTTGCATGATGACCGCGAATGAAAAAGCGATAGTTTGGTGCGAGTCACGTCCGGCCAAACACCCAACGTTTGTTCTACACACTGGATCGCCTTGTACAGCCCGCGCTGTGTTTTACATCGTCAGAACGCGGCGGGCATCCCTTGTCTCGCACGCGCACGCTGCCCGCGCTCTATTTGACCGGACTAAATACATTTTCGATATCCACCAAATCACTTTTCATTTAGGTTTCTAGTAAACAGTGTGATGCATCAAAATGAAAGTTGCAGCTACTCGATCACGTGAAATGTCCACGGTGGTTTCACGAAAATACAGTGGCTGGAAACTTTGCCGCGCAATCCTGGCCGGGTTGCGTTGCCACACGCGGCAGCCGCGCTGTCAACAGAAATGGTTCGCGCGGCAAATAACCGGTTTGGCGCGCTCGAACATTCCTCGCGCGGCAACCGCACATAGTCGATACGCAACTCAAGCAGCACCGTGCGTGGCACGTTGTGCCGCCTCGCCCTCGCTAACGTCTGTTTCCCGTAGATAGCAGTAGCAAGCAGGTTTAAATCACGTGAACTTAATTAATTTTTGAAAGTTTTTTAACATTGCTTACTCTTCCGTTCGGCAGAACTTTGATCGAGTGCATACCCGAGTCCTGCTTGGGGGGGGGCAGCTGCCCCTCCCCCCTGCCCGTACCTGCCTACGCCCTTGCTGGTGGCATCACAATAGGGTCTGTAAACTCCATGGCAGGTGATCCACTGATCTCAGCCAACTTGGCGGGTCACAATTTAACTATTTGCACTTGAAGTATTTTTTTCGTATTGAGGTCTTTTCGAGTTAGCCACATCTCGTTCTGGCTAATTTAATATGTGCTATAAACACGAACATTAAGTTGTGGCTATTTTAAAGAGATCATAACGCGTTGTGGAGATTTTTTTCCGACGTTTTCGTTCTTTGAGCCTAACATATAGATTAGTTAAGTGACGTAAACAGTACGCTACGATCGATCGACAGATAAGCCATGGAATTGTTGTTACGGTGCTGCACGCTCCGGTTCTTCCTGCTGCTCTCCGATCCACTGCACGGCTGTCAGATACAATGAGGAGGTCGTGAAGGACTGAATACGTTTTCGCCACCTCCTGCCATTCGCTGTGTACCGGGTAGCTGGTAGCGCGGATTGCACCTCTGATCACAAGAGTTCATTTTCATCAAATTCATCCCTCATCCCAGGCACCCAGCGATCATTATACTTAATTAGGGTTATTTTTAATTAATAACTGTGGACCAGATTCGTTTATGAATATGTAAACCTAAGATTTAATAAAGAAAAGAACTTGAACTGTAGAAGCGTTCCGGCGTTTCTTTTTTTCTGTTAATAATTTTGTAAATTTTCATCATTTCGTTACTGGTATGAATTATTTGAAATTAATTTAAAAAAAATAAAAAATCGGCAGTCATTTGGGAATGCCGATAGAAGTTATCATTCGAGGAACACGTTATACTTATAGATACAATTATACTAAATAGCAATAATTTCGTGTGGGCGTAATGACCTAGTGACAGAATTTCGACTGGCTGCGCTTTCCACCCCTGTCTTGTCGGCTTTAACCTAACCTGGTAGTGTTATCAGATACTAGGGAGCTATAGTTTAACGTAGAATCCGAACTTCGGAAGCATTCTGGCGTACTTCACAGTATGCTATACTAGACGTGAAAATCGGTTTAAATCTTATATATATATAAAAATAGACGTGTTTTTTCCTATATTTCACTTTTCAGCCACCACTACCTAGGCACAGATCACTGATGTTTGTGGGTGGAAGTAGCATGGAGTTTCCTGTCGTGCACAACGTTGGCCGAATGCCGATAGCTGTGGGGATGTGGGAGATATAATGATTAAAGTTGGTCAGTGCAGGGCGTTTTCATATTTCGACCAAAAATTCGTATCTCCGTATACTTCTCTTTCCTGCCACAACTACATAACATAGACCTTTGGTGTTTGTGTGTGGTAGTAGAATCGTCTTTCCTGTCGTGCACTATGGTTGTTAGATGTCGGTAGCTATGGGGGTGTGGGAGATATGGGGGTTGAAAGTGGTCGACCTGTGGCAATTTCATACTTCTGCCAAAGACAAAAGTGTCATGGTGTATCACTTTTCAGCGAAAACTATAGATCACAGATAACTGGCGTTTGTGTGTAGTAGTAGCACAGAGTCACCTTTCGATCACAACAGCGGCCGATTTTCAGAAACTGTGGTACTGTGGTAGATATGGTGGTTGTAAGTGGCCGACCAAGGATATTTTCGTATTTCGACTGTCTCCGCATATGTCACTTTTCTGCCACAACTACATAGCATAGAGCATTGGTGTTTGTGTTTGGTAGTAGAATCGTATCTCATGTAGTGCACTATGGTTGTTAGATGTCGGTAGCTATGGGGGTGTGGGAGAAATGGGGGTTGAAAGTGGTCGACCTGTGGCAATTTCATACTTCTGCCAAAGACAAAAGTGTCATGGTGTATCACTTTTCAGCGAAAACTATAGATCACAGATAACTGGCGTTTGTGTGTAGTAGTAGCACAGAGTCACCTTTCGATCACAACAGCGGCCGATTTCAGAAACTGTGGTACTGTGGTAGATATGGTGGTTGTAAGTGGCCGACCAAGGATATTTTCGTATTTCGACTGTCTCCGCATATGTCACTTTTCTGCCACAACTACATAGCATAGAGCATTGGTGTTTGTGTTTGGTAGTAGAATCGTATCTCATGTAGTGCACTATGGTTGTTAGATGTCGGTAGCTATGGGGGTGTGGGAGAAATGGGGGTTGAAAGTGGTCGACCTGTGGCAATTTCATACTTCTGCCAAAGACAAAAGTGTCATGGTGTATCACTTTTCAGCGAAAACTATAGATCACAGATAACTGGCGTTTGTGTGTAGTAGTAGCACAGAGTCACCTTTCGATCACAACAGCGGCCGATTTTCAGAAACTGTGGTACTGTGGTAGATATGGTGGTTGTAAGTGGCCGACCAAGGATATTTTCGTATTTCGACTGTCTCCGCATATGTCACTTTTCTGCCACAACTACATAGCATAGAGCATTGGTGTTTGTGTTTGGTAGTAGAATCGTATCTCATGTAGTGCACTATGGTTGTTAGATGTCGGTAGCTATGGGGATGTGGGAGAAATGGGGGTTGAAAGTGTTCGACCTGTGGCAATTTCATACTTCTGCCAAAGACAAAAGTGTCATGGTGTATCACTTTTCAGCGAAAACTATAGATCACAGATAACTGGCGTTTGTGTGTAGTAGTAGCACAGAGTCACCTTTCGATCACAACAGCGGCCGATTTTCAGAAACTGTGGTACTGTGGTAGATATGGTGGTTGTAAGTGGCCGACCAAGGATATTTTCGTATTTCGACTGTCTCCGCATATGTCACTTTTCTGCCACAACTACATAGCATAGAGCATTGGTGTTTGTGTTTGGTAGTAGAATCGTATCTCATGTAGTGCACTATGGTTGTTAGATGTCGGTAGCTATGAGGGGTGTGGGAGAAATGGGGGTTGAAAGTGGTCGACCTGTGGCAATTTCATACTTCTGCCAAAGACAAAAGTGTCATGGTGTATCACTTTTCAGCGAAAACTATAGATCACAGATAACTGGCGTTTGTGTGTAGTAGTAGCACAGAGTCACCTTTCGATCACAACAGCGGCCGATTTTCAGAAACTGTGGTACTGTGGTAGATATGGTGGTTGTAAGTGGCCGACCAAGGATATTTTCGTATTTCGACTGTCTCCGCATATGTACACTTTTCTGCCACAACTACATAGCATAGAGCATTGGTGTTTGTGTTTGGTAGTAGAATCGTAATCTCATGTAGTGCACTATGGTTGTTAGATGTCGGTAGCTATTGGGGGTGTGGGAGATATGGGGGTTGAAAGTGATCGACCTGTGACAATTTCATACTTCTGCCATAGACAAAAGTGTCATGGTGTATCACTTTTCAGCGAAAACTATAGATTACAGATAACTGGCGTTTGTGTGTAGTAGTAGCACAGAGTCACATTTCGATCACAACAGCGGCCGATTTTCAGAAACTGTGGTACTGTGGTAGATATGGTGGTTGTAAGTGATCGACCAAGGATATTTTCGTATTTCGACTGTCTCCGCATATGTACACTTTTCTGCCACAACTACATAGCATAGAGCATTGGTGTTTGTGTTTGGTAGTAGAATCGTATCTCATGTAGTGCACTATGGTTGTTAGATGTCGGTAGCTATGGGGGTGTGGGAGAAATGGGGGTTGAAAGTGATCGACCTGTGGCAATTTCATTCTACTGCCAAAGACAAAAGTGTCATGGTGTATCACTTTTCAGCGAAAACTATCTATCACAAATCTCTGGCGTTTGTGTGTGGTAGTAACACAGAGTCACCTTTCGATCACAACAGCGGCCGAATTTCAGAAACTGTGGTTGTGTGGGATATATGGTGGTTGTAAGTGGCCAACCAAGGATATTTTCGTATTTCGACGAAAGGCATGTGTCTCCGCAGATTTCAGTTTTCTGCCACGACTACATAGCATAGAGCATTGGTGTTTATGTGTGGTAGTAGAATCGTGTCTGTTGTCGTGCACTATGGTTGTTAGATGTCTGTAGCTATCGGGGTGTGGAAGATATGGGGGATGAAAGTGGTCGACCTGCGGCAATTTCATATTTCTGCCAAAGACGCATGTGTCACGGTGTATCACTTTTAAGTGAAAACTATCTATCGCAGATTACCGGCGTTTTTGTGTGGTAGTAACACAGAATCACCCATCGATCACAACGTTGGCCGAAATTCGGTAACTGTTGGAGTGTGTGAGATATGGTGTTTGAAATTGGTCGATCATGAATATTTTCGTATTTCATCCAAAGACTTGTGTGTATCCGTAAATTTTACTTTGTTGCCGGAACTACATAGCGCAGAAGACTGGTATTTGTGTGTGGTAATAGTATCGAGTCTCCCATCGTGCTCTATGGTGGTTAGATGTCTACAGCTGTCAATATGAATACTTTACAATCACCGACGAAGTTGTGGGTACCAGCTATAATATTATAAAAGTGGAAGTAAGTTTCTGTCTTTTTGTTACGTTTTGACGACTAACTGGCTATGTCAATATTGATGGAATTTAACAATGAAATAGTGTAGGAAGGACACAGGACTTTTTTTTCGGTATGAATAACAGTTTTAGTCACGAAATTTTAAGAACTTATCGAATGATGAAAGATAGACCGATTCGTGTGTAAGACTGTAATGTTACGTTGGTTGCTCAGTCGCGCAGTCTGTTAGTGTTTGATTTGTTAATAAATTTCGATAAGAAACAAAACTTATTATTTAGTATAGAAGTCAATTTGCTCTGCACTGTACTATTCATTTGTGTCTGTATAAAAGTTTCTGGCACCAATTTGTCTTCCTTTTTGACATGCCTTACGGACGTAAACCTGGCCTAAGGTGCAGGTCTAGAAGACAATGTGCTGCTATTAGATTATAAGATTCAGATGCTCATGTTGAATAAAGAAGAAAAAACCAAGCTGAAATAAAGCTGCCATCAGTTAACCCCCCCCCCCCCACACACACACACACACCCGCACCTTCGCTTACTTTTCTGTTTTTAAATATGTTGTAAATTGATTCTCTTCATGAGACAGATTAGACGATAGGATGATATAATGATGGCTTTCCATCATATTATGTCGACTCGGTGTTGTTTGGGACAAATCTTACGTTACTAACAGTTTTCTATATCCAATTCTGGCAATGAAACTCCAAGTCCACGCGTACGAAGTCGCGGGTAACAGCTAGTGGTCTATAAAAATACCCGCCGAGACAGAGACTTCAGCAGGGAACCTTTCGTTCGATAGTCTGACACCTGAACCACTGACTCACCAGACCGCAACAGATATGTTATTAAGATTAGCATGTCGGTAATGCGAGCACATAAGATTTTACCCATTCAAAAATCTCCTACTGCGCATTAGGAAGTTTTCACTACAAAAACTAAAAATCTACCACATAATCAAATAAAACCCCTAAAAATACCGACTCATCGCGGGATTTGAATCTTCGACCCAGAAAGAGAACTTTCGGAAGTAAGCGCCCTCACCACCAAGTTAACATACCGCCTTGTTTTGAAGTATATGTGTGTTAACTACTATCAAAATCGGATAAAGACTGTGTGGGCTGGGCTGAACAACTGTGACAGAAATTAAGATTTGTTGGGAATGGAGGAGAGGGTTCAAGTTTTTGTAAATTAAACGTCATCAGTGTTTTTCTATTTGTTTTTAAAAATACGTATTCAAAATTCCATCAAAATCGGAAAAAACTGTGTGTTCGTACAAAGAATTTTCGAAAAGCGTCCCACGCGCATATCATACTCTCAACAGGTGGGCGTGATCTGACGCGGGCAATAAGTGTCTTCTTGAGTTCTGATAGATTCAATCCCATCCATTTTTTTTTAAGCTGTTTAACGTCTCTTAACAGCGAGGTGTTTAGAGACGGGAAAGGATGTGGGGCAAGGAATGGGGAGGAATTCGGCCATGGCCTTTTGAAGGAAGCAACCAGGCATTTGCCTGGAGTGATTTGGGAAACCATGGAAAACCCAAATCTGGATGCCCGGACGGGGATTCGAACCGCCGTCCTCCCGAATGCAAGGCCAGATTGCTAAATAATTTCATGAAAACAGGTACACATAGAATTTATATCTTTCCAATTTGCTGAGTTTATGACGTTTTTTTTCCATATCTAACGTTAAAGAATTTTAAAGGAAAAATGTATGCTTTTCAACTTATTTTTTATTCAACTATAACAAGTCAAGCTGGTGCCATACTCTCTAGGCGTGGAAATTACGTAACTTTGAGGAGTTGGAACGGCTTTTTCAATAATATCACAAAACATTTAAACACACATATCCGCGGCCGGACTCGAACCAGTGACCTTCGGCACTCTAGCCCCAACACTACCGAGGTCGTTTTTAATATCCGCTAATGTAGATTTTTTTTTTTTTAGTAAAATTGCAATGATTTACGATTAAGTATATTTCACGAAATCACGACACAGAACCGAAGAAAATATTTTACTGTGCTGAAATATTTGCACCTTGCTGTGTACAGAGCTTTCGCAAGAGATAATGGGCTTGTGGCTGGGTAAACGGAAATAATATTTCTGTCACATAGATATACCGATAATAGCAGACAGACACCAGGCAGTAATACCTGAAATATTTCTCTTAAAAGCTTGTTAAATACCTACCGCGTTGAGAAATGAAGCATGCCGCGCCATCTATCGGGAAACGGGATACTATGCACCTATGCCTGGAAATATTTCTTAAAATATTTGTAGCTTTCACAACCGCGTAACGAGCCCAAAATGAGCCATGCCCCGCCATCTATCGGAAACCGGGATACTATGTCCCGATAGGTTATGCAAGGCGAAAACGCCCGATGCCTTGGCTGAGCAAGTTGACACCTGTCGCAACGAGAGCGCACCTGTGTAAACACGCCCCAGGCGGCGGAATTCCCCCGCTAGCTTTCTCTCCTGGGGGGAGTGGAATGTCTGCGCCCATAGAAATTAAGCCCTTGGGAGATGCTGCCATCTGGGTGGCCGGTCAAGGAACTAACGGTCCGCCATCTTGTGACGTCACGGGCCCCCCCACCACAACGACGGTGCTTTCACCTGGCGGTGTTCCAGAGAAGACAAACTACATCTACTGATCTATGTGGTTGCAGTTTGGTTGTGTTGCTTATTATTTGTTCTTTTTTTAATTTGGTTGATTATTTTTCTGTTTATTGTGTCAACTGTGTGTGGTTCATATCCATTTTTTGTTGCTATTTCCTTTATTGTGTTGAATTCTATTTGGTAGTTGTTCTTTGTATGTGGGATTCTGTTTAATCTGTTTAACATGAAACGTATTGCAGCTTGTTTGTGATTGTATGGGTGGTTTGATGTGGAATGTATTATCTGGTCTGTTGCTGTAGGTTTTCTGGAATGAGTGTTTGCTTTCATGTTTTGTAATGGTGAGATCCAAAAAATTTATTTTCCCTATGTCTTCTTTTTCTATTAAGAATGTGATTTTTTGGTGTATATTGTTTATGTCCTGGTGTAATTCATTTATTCTTTCATCTGATTCATTTATGAGGCATAGAATATCATCAACATACCTCCACCAATATTGAATCTTGTATCTTTTGTGGGGGATTAGTTTTTGCAGTATTTCCATTTCTATGTTGTCTATGAATATATTGGCTAAGGTGCCTGAGATTGGGGATCCCATAGGCAGTCCTTCCTGTTGCAGGTAATATTTATAATTAAAAGTGAAATAATTCTCTGCGGTCAGTATTTCTATTGTGCTTTTGATTTCTTCTATATGGTTGCTGGGTATTATTTTGTAAGTAACTTATTGAGGTTTGTGTTGATAAGTTCTATGGTTTCTTTGATTGGGATGTTACTGTACATATTTTCAATATCAAATGATACGAGTGTTTCTGTGCTTGGGATGTGTGTATCTTTTATGTTATGAATGAGTTCTGTTGTGTTTTTTATACTTCTGTTCCTTTAATGTGTAGTGTTGGTGTAAGATGCTATTTATGTGTTTGGCTAAATGATATGTTGGGGCTTTTCTATAATTAATTACTGGTCTTATTGGAATTTGTGGTTTATGTATTTTTGGTTGGCTTCTCAGTGTTGGACCTGAAGGATTTGTCTGTGTGGTGTGTTGCTTTTGGCTTTCTGTGAGAATGTTATTTGTTTTTTTTCAGTATTTTCTTCAGTTCTGCTTGATACCTATTTGTTGGATCTGATTTTAGTTGTGTTATGTTATTCTTTTATATAAATTCTTCTGTTTTTGTTATGTATTCTATTTTATCCATCAAGACTATTGAATTGCTTTTATCTGCCTTTGTATCTATTGTGTTTTCCGACCAGAGTTTTTTCTTTAAACATTTGAGTGTTTTTGTTTCTTTGTTGATATTAATATTTATGTTACCCTGTGATGTGATTTGTTTCAATTCTTTTGCTATAAGTTCCCTAGTTAATCCTATGTTTATTTTGCTTTCAGATTTTTGTTCTTGGGTTAGGATATATTCTGCTTCTATTGCTGTTATTTCAACGAATTTTTGTACTGAAGTGTTGATTGTGTTGTATTTGAGGCCTTTTTCTAAAATTTCTGTTTCATGTTGATTGATGTTTGTTTTTGATAAGTTTATGAGTTTTGGATAGAAGTGTGAGCATCAGGTATTGTATTTAATCTGTTGCAACTGTTTTCACTATATTTTTGTCTATGTAATAACTGATCTCGCTTTTTGTTATGAGTTTGATTTATTTGCTGCAGTATCTGGTCTGTATAGTTTTCAGTTTTTTCTATTAGAAATGCAAGGATTGATGTATTATTTAACGATTTGGAAAGCTCTGAATGTGTTCTGTACAAAATATTGTTTAAATTGTCTTTTTTAGCATATAGAGATTTTATTTCATTACTTAACCACATTTTTTCAGCGACATGCTTTGTTTTTATTGCGGAGGCTGAGCAGCTACTAACCTTTACATTAATGTATTTGGGTATTACATTATCGATTTTGCACTTCTTGTTGAATCTGATGTTCGCAATGGTTTTGTGGAGTTTAAGGTGCGTTTTCTTGTAGGTTGTTTTTTTTTTTTTAGCATGCATTTTTAAAAACGAGAAGCGATTTGTAGATTAGAAGGCTAAACGGAATAAGAGAAAAACAAGATGTCTGTAAACAGCACAAGTCAATAAGTAATTTCTGTATTGTCCTGTATGGCTGGCAACATATACCTATATGTAAAACTGTACATTTTTCTAATTTCAAGTTTATTTCGAATTTATTTCGCTTGGATGGTGCTGCATTTTGGATACATACATTTGAGCACGTAGATAACGAAATAAATGTGTTTTAAAGTTTGCAGATTTGAGCAGAGGCAAATATCCTGCCAATAACGCTATTAGTGCTTTCAGTAAGAGCGAATGTTTTTGTATAGGTGCATATAACGGTGTTTGTATGATGTTACGAAGAGAGAAAGTAACATTCTGTTCGCTGCAATGTCTTTGGCAAATAATATTCTGTATCACTGTGTCATCTGTTTACTTTTATATCTACTCAAAATTCTTTTTAAATGTCTGAAATTTCCACGTCATAGATGCTCTAAGTAGGACCCCTCGGCGTTCCCTGAGCCGGACCCCATAATCATTATTAATATTTCGTCAAAATGTTAAGGTGATTTTAAATGCTGTTTCAGATGACCAAAACAAATAGAAACCTTGGTCAGAAAAGGTGGTGATTTTTGTCTCTAGTGAAAGAATTTATTACCGAAGAAACTTATCAGCTTTTTCTTAGATGGTGAATTATGAAACAATATAAATTTCAAATAAGCTAAAGTGTGAATGCCAATCTTCCCATTTTTTAACCTTCCATCTGAGATTACCAGCTCATGAAACCTGTTTTCATTTCGCTGAATAATTTTCTTCACTGGCCCTTCTGCGAGGAGTACTTCTGCAGTGCAAGTCCTCCCGATTTCAAATTCAGATAATCACCATTTTACGTGTTGTACTTCGCTAATGGGGCCATTAGATCCTCATTAATGTCGTTTAATGACATTTTTCCTTTAGACAAGTCTTTAATCGTAGCATGAACTCATCGCTTCTCCATTTGAGACTGAACGTACATCTCATTTACTTTCAGCCCATTAGCTAAATGAAAAGTTTTAGTCCAGAACTTTGTAATCTTGTGTACAAAAGAATTTTATAATATTATGCAGTATTAGCCAGGTTGTACTATTTTTGATCAGTCAACAACAAATTTTAACGATTCTTCTAGTGGAAGCAGTTGTGAGTAATAAGTGGATCATCGCGTATTTCTTTTTATGTTCTTGTAAAAGAGATAAATTTATATTTTATGGAAACCAAAATCTGAATGGCCGGATAAGGATTCAAACCCGCGTTCTACGGAATGCGAGACGAGAGCGTTACCGCTAACACTCCAGGGTCGGTCATATTTAATTCATAGTACGCTATGTAGTGCGCTGTGTTTACCCTCTGTTGTTCTCTTGTTTCAGAGCCAGTGGGTCTGGTGGGCAACCTGAGTGTGCGCGCAATAGTGCACGACGTCAAAGCACGCACTCTGCAGCTCTACACAACTGGACGGCGCCCACAGGTGTGTCACTTGGCGTACAACTAAAAATATTGCAATTTTTAAAATTAATAAACCAGTGTCACTTAGATATGCATTTTAAAAAACACTGTAAAATACAATGTTCAAAATTATACACCTATCTCCTACCGGGTGTTTCAAAAATGACCGGTATATTTGAAAAATCAATAAAAACTAAACGGGCAGCGATAGAAATACGAGTACACCGTTTGTCGCAATATGCTTGGGACAACAGTAAATTTTCAGGCAGACAAACTTTCGAAATTAGTTACAATTTTCAAAAACAGATGGCGCTGCAGTCTGGACAAATCTAAAGTTCTAAGGAATAAACCATTTTTTCACAGCAAACTTGCAATCTGTGAACAGCACACGCTTACAGCAGAAAGACGACTTACAAAATGGCGAACTCACAGACTGTGTTTACTTCTATATCTTTCAAATCGCCTGCAGCGCTATCTGTTGTTGAAAATTGTAACTAATTTCGAAAGTTTGTCTGCCTGAAAATTTGTCCCAAGCATATTGCAACAAACGGTGTATTTCTATGCCTGCCCGTTTAGTTTTTATTGATTTTTCAAATATACCGGTCATATTTGAAACACCCGGTAGCAATGAATTACTCAGCACAGTTTCTGTTAGGCAAGGTGTTTACACAGTGTCTGCAATTATTTATTTATACTCGAAGCAAGGTCTAAAAATTCCGAGTTTAGACGATGTCAGTCACTGCCGCAATTTTCGTCGATTCGGCAATCGTATGTAGTGAACTGAAAGGAAATAATTATATAACTCTATTACTGGCTGTTTTCGCGGGTGTTTGATGGGCTGACCTTAAGGACTTCTAACTATTCTCCATCTGCGACGATATAACCTATCATTTTGATGGTTCTTCGTTTTTTATTGCTGGCTATCTAATGTTAGTAATTATTCAGTCTGAGACCATTCTTTTACTGTAATGATTAGTATTTTGGCAAGACAATGCCAGGTGCAAGTGCAGATGAAAACAAATTCTGGCTATAGAATGAAGACGTATGACGGGTAAAACGTTATTTAATGGATCACTAGACTCTGCATATTACGAAAAATGCGTGATTGCTGGAAGGACAGGTCGCTGTAGTGAGATGGAGTATTGGTCCTGAACATCGAAGGAAGACTTGTATTCACGTCAGTGATCAGCATATCGGCGATTTGATGCACAAATAACCTCCGCCCATACTACAACACGCGCCTACTAAGTCTTCTCTGTGTACAACTTAACGTCTCGAGTCTGAATATTCATCCAGAACCTCAATATTTCCAATAAGAATAATAAAACTGATTCCAACCTTTGCAGTATCTTTCAATTCGAAATTTTTCTTTGAACACGATTCACACAAATACTGGTGGCCGGATTGATGCTGGTAAATTTAAGATATTTTTTTTTATGAATGCGATTCTTGCAAAAACTACCGCACGGATTCTGATATGGTTTCGATTAACGTATAGATCGTGGTGACGGGGTGTTAGATATGATACGCTTCACTGTAAATTTGAGAAATTTAGAATAATTCTTCGTTGATCGCGATTTACACAAAAACGATTGGTTGATTTGTGATAGGGTTTTGACTAACGCACTGACAATGATCTCATGAGTAGAATGAGGCATGTTTTACTTTTGTGTGACCTCGAATAGCTAAGGAATTAAAAATGTGTATCCTTTTAAAGGAAAGTCACTTCTCGAAGTATAAATGTGTTTCGTCATTTGAGCGTTCGAAAGGCATCTTATTATTTGTAGGAAAGAAACTAGTTTGTTGTAGAGATTCTTATTGCAAAAATATTATATGCGTGCAGTGATGCTGAGAGGCCGTGGGTCATGTAGTTATTGCTATAAGAGAATGTTGTGAACATTAACAGTTCACACGACTGATGTGGCCGACTGCTTGTGTAATAATAAAATACGAAATCCACATACATAATTGACCCAGGCTCGTTTGTTTCCGCCCGAGTTGTTCGAGCGCGCTTATGTTTCCTATGTGCGCGGCATTAGTGCGAGTTCGCTTTGGGTTCTGTACCGGCGTATTGGGGGTGTATTCTACGCATTCGTTCCCGACTTTTGTTAACATCGTTGTACTTTTCTCTTACATGTCGTTTAAATATAATTTATGCTCGAAGCTTGGTTCAAATTACAACTGTCTACTGAATTACGTATATGAAATGGCCCTGGTAAATATATATAAAAATCCTAAATCATCAACTTTTATGACCACTAAACTTCTTATTTTCCATTGAAAAAAACTGAAAAAGTCTTATTCGTATACTTAACAAGCTGTAACATTTGTACTTGACCTACCAGTACAAATGTTTAAAATTCTTAAAGAAAATACACAGGTGATACAGTAGAAAAAGTTAATCTATATATACAAAAGGCTCGTATGTTTCACAGCTATAGACTGAAAAACTACTGGACAGTTTTACGCGCGGCTTTTTTTTTTCCACAATGGTCCGCGTTGTCAGTAGAAGGTTTAAAGTTATTGAATTCCTCGAACGGACCAAGAAAAAGAAAGTAAAACCAAATAGATAAAATAGGTTGCATCTATATATTTATGAAGGCAATGCTCCTATGTGTTAAATTACAAAACGATTCTTACATTTTGCTATAATATTATTGAATATTGGAAATCGGAAAATTATTTCAAGGACAGTTATGTGTTGCATGCTCCTATGCGAAATGTAATCACCCAAAACATTATATTCCAAGGGAACTGTTATGAATTTTAAATTAAATAAAACCGTAATCACAATTTATGTAATTCAAAATATAAAAATAACAATGAATATTTAAATATCTCATTCTAACAGAAGTTAATATTAAATTTTCAGTTGTGTTCATTTAATCTATATCTAGCAATAGCAAAGCATTGCCGGGTCAACTAGTATTTAATATTATTATTATTATTCCGAATAACCCTTTTGGAGGGTACGATAAATCAACTTTGGCTATGTTTCTTGGTATTTAATTTTCTTTGCTTCCAAACTTCCTTCATTCTTTGAGAGTGTTGTTCCTTTTGTTCCTGGGTCCATTTCCTTCCCTTGATGTATTTAATATGTTAATAAAAAAAAGCACTTCAGTTAATAAAAAAAAGTCTAAAGCTAATGTCAGGTAGAAAGGTATAAAGGAAAGCAACCAATGAAAGCTGTTGTGCAAAACTTCTGTGTATATTCGGAGATAACAACTTAAACAAAAACCAAACCATTCAGTAACTTCATAAAAATGGCAATAATAACTGTTATGGGAAGAAGAGTTGGCATATTTTTTTTAATTTTCACTCTCTACTGAATCACGTCATTTACTTCCGCGGAAATTCTTAACAATAGCAGAAATAATTTGTTACAAAAACGTGTTCCAAGAATTATTTGCATAATAAGCGCATGAACATCGTGCAGATAACTTTATAAAGATAAAAAATTGAATTACTAATCAATTATTGGTATACATGAGTTCACAGCACAAAGTCAGAACCTTTTTTGGAACAAGAAGGAATTCTTTATTTACTTTAATATAATTTTGCGACATTTTCAATGTATCTTAAATTTTACATTGGCAGATAAAATTGTGGTCTGAGAGAAACACATATAAAGCGGATGGGACTAAGGAAGGAACAGTGTGTTAATCTCCTGAGTGCTGCACGGACCTACGGAAGGAATTTTCGGAAACCTCGCTTCCCTGGAAGTGCACTTAAGAACACAGCAAATGTTTGCCTTGCTTCAACAAAACAAAAGTGCTGATCTCTGGATTCGTGACCAACACACGATAATGTACAGGATCTCAAGCGTCTCTTTCCTCCCGTAGACTTGAAATCGTTTAAGCGCTGGTTACTAGACTTCTCTCAATTCTCCACCTAATGAAAAATGAGGTTTTTAGTCCTCAGTCCAGAAGCGTCTTTGTTTATTGTAATCTGTTTCATTTTTGATCCCATCAGAATTACCATCCAAATTTGATGACAGCTAACTATACTTTCTGCGTGTTCTGTGTGTCTTTCTACAATTCTTCTGAGGAATTACCGAACAGATTTTCGGTTATACTGCGGCTTCTTTCTGGAAAGTTCTCAGAATTTGAATTGACGCGACGTCTGATGGCAGTATGTATTGTGAACAATTTACGTTTTGTACCAATGGAAACATTTTCCAACGACAGGACTCATTTGATGGAACTGCTACTTTTTGGTTTGCTGTACTGATCGATATTCCGTATTGTCGCAAGTGATTGACTAGTTTGATTTACAATAATTAATTTTCATTGTATGTAAATGTGTGCAAGATCTTGCCTTTAACCGGAATAAACGTTAGATAAACAATTTTAGCCAAAATGAATTAAATTTAATCAAATTACTCACTGGCAAATAAAGAGCAACTACGATTACTAGAACAAATTAACAATTAAACGACATAATTCATTTTTCGGAGACAGATATCTGGTTAAGAATTGCTTCTGAAACAAAATTAATTTAACAATGATGCGGCATATGTCCCTTCACATCTGTTTTCCTATTAGATCTGACGGCCTTGCAATGGGCTCAAGTATCTCTGGCACAATTGCTGATATCTATATTAATCATATTGAACAAAAAATCTTAAATAACCCTGACCCATATATCAAAAAGACCTTATACTACAAACGTCATGTGGATGTTACACTGATGCTTATTCAAGGAAACACAAATGACATACAAGATATTCTTGATATTTTTAATAGCACACACCCCAAAATTAAATTTACAGTCTGAAAAAGAAAAAAGCATTAACTTCCTAGACTTATGCATCTCAAATATCAACAATAAACACACATTTTCAATATTTAGGAAAAACACAATGACTGACTACACAATACCCTCCACATCATGCCACCCCAACTCACACAAACAAGCAGCTTACTGGTCCATGGTACATAGATCCAATAATATCCCCTTAAGCAAAGACACTACAATCATGAGCTAAACACAATAAAACAGGTAGCTTTAGCAAATCAATATCCCACCCAATTGATTGACAAAATTGAAAATAAAAGAAAAAAGAAAAAGATATACACCAATTCCAAAAAAGATGATTTAATTTAATTTAATTTAATTTAATTGCAATGGAGCACAGGCTCCGGTGGCAATTTCCCTACACAGCTATCTTCCCCCTATCCTGCACCCACCTACATTTGCCCTCTACAAATTTTTTCTTTAAATTCCTTCAAAGTTTTCGGTAAATTATTCATGGTTTCTCTTGGTAACTCATTCCAATCCCTGACACCCTTACCTAAAAAAGAGAATCTTCCTACACCCTTGTGCCTGAAATCGAGTGCCAGCTTGTGGTCATGGTCATCTTTTCCCTTCCATGCACTACTTTTCATACCTACTGCAATATCTTTCCATGCCTCATCACCAGTATATGCCCTGTACACTCCCATGACCCTCCTCATCCTCCTCCTGTCTTGCAATGAATCCCATTCCAGCTCCTTTATCATATCCGTCACTGATTGCATTCTGCGATAATTTCCAGAAACAAATCTAGCAGCCCTTCTTTGCACCCTCTCCAACTCCTGTATTTGATACGTAAAATGAGGGTCCCATACTACACTACCATATTCGAGCAATGGTCTGACCAAAGTTTTGTAACCCAATTCCTTGACTTCTCTTGTACATCCCCTCATAACTCTCTCCAGTCTACAAATAAATTCATTACTAGCATCCCTTATGTGGGCACAATATCACAAAAAATTGCAAATGTACTAAAAACACATAAAATACAAATAGGATTCAGAACCAAAAACAAAATACATTATACAAAATGCATTATACTTAAAATAATTCAGACCCATTCCTTAAATCTGGTATTTATAAAATAACATGTAGACAATGTGCAAACTTCTACCTAGGACAAATTGGCAGAAACTTCAAAACAAGGTACCTAGAACATATTAATGCATTCAAAAAGGGTCAACACACTAAATCAGCTGTAGCAACCCATATCCACAATACTGGCCACCCTTTCAGTAAAATCGACAAAGACTTGAAAGTACTCCATTACCTAAATAAAAGCCACCAAATGGATTTGATGGAAGAATATGAGATCTATGTGCACCACAAATTATTTAGAGATACAATACTAAATGAAAGACTTGAAAGTGAATCTGTAAATTATTTCAAGTGTTTTGATAAATAATTATAATTTTTTTTGTAATCATCTATTAATCAACATCATAGCTGTTATATATTTATTAAATGTTATTATAAAATTATAAGGCAAGCTGTATAGTAACAACATGTATCTTTAAACATTCAATCTTTAACGAATTCTCTTTGGTTGTTTTTATTAAAAAAAAAAATAAGATGTACTAAAGCATTTTTGCACTGTTTGTGTATATATGTAAATATTATGTAGTGACGAAGTGCACGTGTGAAATTCTGTGAATCATTCCTTGGAGAAATCTTTGTAAAATGTAAGTTTTATTTAAAAAATTTATTATTCCACTCCCCATTAATTGCAAAAAAACTGTTTAGTACACAATCCAAAATATCAATTTCAGGAAATACAAGGTAAAACCGGATAACATCAAACAGAAGATGACACGAGCACTTGTCACACCAAAAATGCAAAAAATTTAACAAAATAGCGTTCGAAAATGAGAATAATTTCTCGAAACGCGTCACGCATTTCAATAAAATAAATTAAATAATAATTTATTAAAGTAACTGTGTCGCAGAAAATTATTTGCATACCTTATTATATTAAAACAGTTACAGACTTTCACAAAGTCCATATATCATAGATAAAGTAAAAATTTCCTCCGTAAGTTTCAATTCATACTTGTTGATAGATCGGTGGCTTATGAAGGTTTATTTTATATGGATAGTTGTAGACTGGCAGCTCTCGGTCTCTGTAGATCAACATAAAGATTATACTCAGTTATTCAAAGCATTTAAGTATAATGGGTTTCCGTTATTGGTGTATGTTTCCTTGCGAGTTTCTGACTGCCATTAAGGTCTTCAGTTTGCTTGGAAGTGGGAGTGATGTTATTGCCGCTCGTCGGATGAGAAAAATGTTTGTCATTATTTCTCTTCTAGTGTGAAGAGACATCTCTTTCGCTTCTATCAGGAGTGCATTGGTATGGATTTCTCTCATTACTCCCCAGTATATCCTCAAGTCTCGTAATAGGAGGAGGCCCAACTTTTTCAGTAAATATTTGGGGGCGTTCCCGTTAAAAATACTTCCTTATTCTAATCGATCGGATGAGAGAGCACTCCAATGTTATCATGGTTGTTGTGTTGGCTCCCCACCAAACATGGCTTACTGCTCGCAGAATGTTTAGAGCTTTTCCAATTCTTTCTATTATGTATTGTACATACCGGGCCCAGGTAAGGCTGCTGTCAAAATAAAGATCTAGTAGCTTTTCAGATGTTTTAATCGGAATCAAGTATGGGCCTAAAAGCTTTTGTATCTGGCTGATTGGTTGATATTTCCTAGTAAAGATGACTACAGAGGATATGGATGGTGACAGGTTCAGTTGGTTTTCTTCCATCCATTACTCTAGGGATTTTGCTGTTTCTTCTAACTTCATCCTTGTTAGAGTGAAGCTTGCAGATGATGTATAGATACATTTATCAATTGCTTATTGTAGAATCTTTCCTGCCGATTGTATAATAAGTTCTATATTAGTTATATATATATAACAATGGACTTAATATTGCTACTTGTGGAAGGCCTTTAGTTATTACTTGGTTGCCGAACAGGTTATTTTCTCTTTTGCGCAGGTAAATGACACGTGTGCTTAATAATTTGTATATTTCTTTAAGATAATTGTGTGATAGATTCAAAGCTTGTAATAGGTAATAGTGCTGTGTTTACTCCATCATAGGCTCCGGAGATATAAAAAAAAATAATGCTGTTATATAACCATGGGTCGAAAATGCTTTTTTAATGTCAGCTGCTAGCAGGGCTTAAGTTATCCAGAGTGATCCTTGCCTTTTGGAAACCATACTGAGAATAGGTAAGTATGTTGTTATTTTCGAGCCAACATTCTAAGCGGAACTTGAGCATTCTTTCGAAGGCCTTCGCTATGCAGGATGATAATGCAATTGGTCGGTATGATGAGGCTTCGCTTGCGTCTTTGTTTGGTTTTAGTATTGGTACGATGGACTGAATTGTCCAAGTTTCTGGAAATTTGACTTCATTCCAAATGTCGTTGTATAGTTTCAATAGTGATTGTTGTATTGGTAACATCGAAATAATGCAGTAGTGATAGCCATCGATTCCCGGGGCCGTGTTGTTCGTGTCTTTTAGGGCTTTCTCAAGTTATTAAATGCTGTTAATAGCAGTATGTATGCAGATGTAAGTATCACGTGTTGCGCTTGGACAGAGGTGATAGTATAGATTATACTTGTAGCTAATATACAGGGCGTTCGCCGGAAAACGCAACCCTCCCAGTCTGTTGCCGTCGGCAACTTGCTCGGACAGCGGAACCAGCAGTTTCCGCCACACGACACCGTGAATCACCGCACTGTTTAACACCTTCCGTTGCCCCAACAGTGCAGTGCAGTGACCCTTACATTGTTAAGAACGGTTTCTTTGCATTGTAGATAGTTTGTGACTTCAGTCTCTTATTAATCAGTGTTGTGAATAAACGTTTCTTTGCGGTTTGGCTGGTTTGGGGCTTCATACTCTTACTAATCTGTACCGTGTTTGAGTGTGAGTAAAATTATGGTACGTTACAGTTTGCAACAAAGAATATTTCTCTACGATACATATGTGAAGAAGAAGTCGTTTAAAAAGTGTCGCAGTAAATTTCGTCGCGAATATCCTGGCGCTTTACTGCCAGCTAAATCAACAATTCTGCGTCTGGTTAAAAAAGTAAGAGAAACGGGTTCATTTTTTAACAAAAAGAGACTGTCGGTCAACCGTATTCTCACAGAGGAGAAAATTGACGATATCGCTTTTCGACTAGAACAGTCACCCAAAAAATCATTAAGTCAGTTTATAGGGCAGCGTGTGTCTCGAAATATGTTCAGAAGATGTGAAATGTGCATTACACAAGAGGGTCAACACTTCCAGCATCTTTTATAAGGTAAGCTAATGAATTACGTCACATTTAAATGCTTAGCACATACAAGTTTATGAAATAGTCCGCGGCCGACGGTCGAACAATGCCGGGAGCTGACCGCTCGCTCGCCGCGAGCAGTTTCTTCCTTGTAGCGCTAACAGTGGGTTGCGTTTCTCGGCGAACGCCCTGTATAAAAATGAATCGTTGTTTATTTTTTATTATTATTATTTTTTTTTTTTTTTTTTTTTTTTTTTTTTTTTTTTTTTTTTTGTCCAATGTTTTTCATACTAACACACAGTTTTTATCCAATTTTGATGGAACTTTGCATCAAACCAATAGAAAAACACTGTTTACGTTTGATTTACAAAAATCTGAACCGTCTACTTCTTTCCACCTCACCTTAATTTCTGTTTACATTGTTCACACCAACCTACAGTCTTTATCTGATTGGAAAATACTTACCGCACGTACACTTCAATACAAACTCAGCTGTACCGGTAAAAGCACTTATTTCAAAAAATTTCTCTCTCCGGTCGCGGGTTCAAATCCCATGGTGAGCAGGAATTTTATTTGATTATGTGAGCTACGCCGGGACGTTCCGTGGGTCTCATTCCTCGTTAAACTGTAGACCCCTGATGAAAGGAATTAAATTTTCTTCCTTTGACACAATAGTTTGGTACATCTTCTTCGGCACCGAGCGTGGTGGGTGAACGGTTAACGTTCTGGCCTCGCATTCTGGAGGACGTGGGTTCGAATCTCCGTCTTTCAAAAATGCCATGGCCGAATTCCTTCCAGTTCCTTGTCCCCTGTCCCATCCCATCTCTAATGACCTTAGCTGTCGACGAGGCGTAAAGCAATAAGTAATAAAGATTCGATCAACCTTCGGGTTGTGGAATAAGTTAAATTTTTAGTTTCTGAAGTGATTGATTACTTTAGGCACATTGAGCGATTTTTGGATAGGTAATGTTAACAGACATGCTAACGTTAAAAATATATGTGTAGACGTCTGGTGGCTCTGTGGTTTAGGTGTCTGACTGGGGAACGATAGCTCCGCTCTCTCGGCGGGTTGTTATATGGCAACCAATCTGGGATCACAAAAAGTGACAGGAAGCGAATTTAATTTCCGTTTGAGATCGAACCAAGAATTATACCACAAGATTGAAAAGGTATCAAACACGATTAAGAAAAGGAGTTTAGCTTTCTATTGACACATCAAGAGAATGGAGCCAGAAGGAATGGCAAAGAAAAAACTCAACCTTCAAGAGAACAGGAAGACAAAACGATATTAACTTTTGTATCTTCATTAGTTTCAATCGTCGTCAAAATATTTTGAATGTGTGTTGGATAATCCTCGCCTACACTAATAAAATAATCGCTCCAATTCCCTGGAAATTGACGCACTTCCATTATTGCTAACACTTGCCATAACTAATTTAATGAATATCAAAAGAAGAACAACTTTCAAGTGAAAATAATTAGCAAAAACGAAGCAAAGACAGATGCATGAGCAAACATTTGTTTAACTTTGTCAATTTTGGCATTACATAACATTTCTGAAGGGGCGTTTAGGTAAACGTAAATAACGTCATTCAAAAGATAAATCATAATGTGCCTTCACAGATTTTACAAAGGGAGGAAATTGTTTGTTATTAGTTTCTGTGTTGCAAAATAATAATAATAACAAATAACAGAACAGTTGAATGCCCCATTTTAACTATTTGTGCAAAGGACAAAGAGCGCTTTGGTTTATCGGCGGCCACTGATCACGCTATTTTCATTTGAAAGGGCTATTATTAAGTTACAACTTTTGTTAAGAAGGTCATATTAAATTCCATTTAGAAACGACAAAAATATGATTACGATCTGTTTCTCTGAATTCGAGACGGTAACTAACGAACTAAAAGAGCGCTCGAGTTCGCGAGGGAGCTGCGAACTAAACTGAGCGCTCCCAGTCGCGAACTATTATGCGCAAGTCTAGTGAATACTATATCTGCATCATCATTTGGGTTTAGCTGCGACGGCGTTAATGCTGCAGCAACGTATGTCGAGTTGTTGAATGTGAGGTTAGCTGTGGTGAGCATGAAAGACCTCCCGGAAATGGAAACGTCCACTAATGTACGAGACCGACACAGAGACGGTCTCGGCCACGAAGCAGCACAAAGAGACTGACTACCTTGCCGCATGGGAGGAGACGGTAGCGGCCCTTGCGCTTCGCAGGGTTTTCAGTGCACCCTACGAAAAGCTGTAGACCAATTTTACGCAGAGAGATAATGAATAAATACTACTTCGTTGATTCTGATGACAGAAAAAAATTTCATACAAAATACTGCAACTGAAGGATAGTTTTTGCTCTTGTGAGCTTTTTGACGATTGTGGGAAGAATAAATTCCTATATATTTCTGAAAGGAGAAACTACAGTAAGCATTCTCCCATCTTAGGCATATATGAACAGTCGTTGTAAATTTTAATTTATTCACCGGCTGTACAGTAAGAGTGCAGTGTCTCCAAGGCAGAATGACCTAATTCTACGTCCAGGAAACAAATTTTTGGACGATTATTCAACAGAGTCACAACACGATCTGAGATAGGAAACATCATGCCAGAATTGCACATTCAAATTGCACTGATTGAAGAAGATATAAAAATAGATCATTGTTTTTGTAGTCAGTTGACTTGAGCCTTGCTACTACACCGTCATGGTCTCCAGTACGTAGTTGAAGTAATTATTTTACTATGAGTTTTTTACATAAAACATATTGCGTAATCTGTTCTTACTTCACACATAATTTGTACCAAAGTATATTCTGTTGAGTTACATTCACAAATCACAGCTGTTTTACTTTAAACAATCTTCTAAACTGAATTGCCTATGTCTAATATAGGTACTACTACATTTACCATTATTTCCATTTCTATATGTCGAATTTGTAGTCACGTCTTTCCAAATACTTGATCTGCCGGAGAACGTATCCTCATTTCTGCAGATTGCCACATGCCATCGATGATATTAAGTGTGTCTTCGATCAGTCGCCTACTTTTGACAAAAATGGAGGACGTGTGTAAAATTAGATCAAGAAATGATTTTAGATAAGGATGATCAAAAATTTAATTTATTTTTGTGTAACTCTGTGAGGGCATTTGGTGTGAACTGTATTGTTTTTGCAGAGGGCCGGCAGCCGACGGGCTACTTGCTCAAGGTGAAGTCTCTCAACGAGACCAGAGACCACTGCGAGCTGATGACTGCAGCAGAGGAAATAGACAACGTGGTGAGTATAAAATCTCTAATTTAATTTAACTTCATTGCAACGGAGTTCATAGTCCGATGGCAGTTTCCCTACACACTCATTTTCCTCTTTAATTTTCCCTGCTACTTCTGCTTCATACCTCTACCAATTTCAACTTTAAATTTTTGTAAGGTGTTTTTTTTTAATTATTCATCGTTTTTCTTGTTAATTTGTTCCAATCCCTGACCCCTCAATTACGACAGACAATCCTTGCACACCCTTATGCCTGAAATCGAGTGCCAGTTTGTGGTCATGATCATCTTTTCCCTTCCAGGCACCTCTCCCAATTCTTCCACCAATATCTTTCCACGCCTTATCACCAATATACGCCTTTTATACTCCCATGAATCCCTTTGCTCTCCTTCTGTCTTCTAATGAATCCCATCTCAACTCCTTTATCACTTACGAATAGTGTCCTGTCGTAATTTCCAGAGACTAATCTAGCAGCCCTTCTTAGAACCCTCTCCAACTCCTGTATTTGATACACAAAACACGCGTCCCATATTACACTGCCATATTCAAGCAATGGTATGACTAGCGTTTTGTAACCCAATCCCTTTATTTTTCTAGTACATCCCCTCATCACCCTCTTCAGCAAGTGAAGGATTTTGAATCCTTTTCAAATGTGTCCTCACTAAGGTTGCAACGATATATCGGTCAAGTGATAATATCGATAATGTCTGAACAAAAATATCGATATTTATATCGATATTATTACATGGTACATACAATATCAATATCAGCCCATGTTCACCTACCCAGCTAGATATCCTGTCCAGACCACCCTGCAGCTTTTACCATTTTGTTCCGATTATATAGCATTGTGTCATCTGCAAACATCCTAACTTCTGATAGTAAACTATCAACACAATCAGTCATTAGAATAATGATTAGCAATGGTCCCAATACGCTCCCCTGGAACACGACCTTTTCACTTCCACTTCTTTTTATACCGCATTTCCTACCCTAACTTTTTAAGAATTTTTCTACTCAGAAAATCACCTTTTCATCTAATCCAATAGCTTTTACCTCATTTATCACATTTTTTATGGCTCACTCTGTCAAAAGTCTTTGAAAGATCTAATGCTACACTATAATTTTTACCTCCCTTGTCCATTTCATCAGAAATATCTTTCATATAACCTACTAGCTGAGATTCGTATGAATATCCTTTCCTAAAGCTATGTTGACGACTCGAAAATCACTTACGTTCACACATACATTTCTGATGTGGTTGCATATCAATCTCTATTAATTTACCTACCACTGATGTCAAACTGATTGTCCTATAATTTTCAACCCTATTTGTCACCACTCCTGTTATCGCACATTTCTAGTCCTCTGGTAAGCAGCAAGTATAAAGACTCAATGTAAGTAATGTTTGAAGATAAGGGAAAACGTCACATCCTGCTATCTTTAAGACATCAGTAGTAATATTACCTACACCAGCCCCTTATGCTCTTTTAGTTTTCTTAGTTCCTTCATGATATCCTCAGGAAGAATTTAAGTTTTTTTAGTATGATCTTCGCCCTAGGGTTGAATCTTGTAGGAATCCCTTGGATAGATCAGGGGTGCACTACACACGGGAATCGGCTACACGGGTGGCAGGGGCCGTGTGGAGTGCATTGGGGGGTTTTTTAGGCTGAGGGAGGATGACCCTGAGGAGGAAATTCAGTTGCGGGCAGCCAAGATAAATTCAGCACCGCGTGTTAGGGGTAGCTTAAAAGAATCCCGAACATTAAAAGTTCTAGTAGTTAACTGCAGAAGTGTTTGTAATAAACAGCCTGAACTCGAAAACGTTATTCGTAGTGCAGATGCTGATATCGTAATAGGCACAGAAAGTTGGTTAAAACCGGATATAAGTTCCGGCGAAATTTTTAATAGTAACATGAACATTTTCCGTAAGGATAGGTTGCATTCCCAAGGAGGTGGTGTATTTATAGCTGTTAGTAAGTACCTCCCATGTAGCGAAATAGATGTCCATACTGTCTGCGAAATCATATGGATCAAGCTCAACGTAGCTAGGACAAAACTTGTGATAGGCTCGTTCTATCGTCCACCCGATGCAAGCGTAAATATTGCCGAGGCCTTGAGAAATAATGTAAATAATTTAGCACGGCAATTTCCGGACCATACAATAATACTAGGAGGTGACTTTAACTTGCCTGATATCGACTGGACTAATTACGTTCACGTTACTGGGGGTAGGGATAAAGCAGCTTGCGAAATCATTCTAGACCTCTTCTCAGATCACCATCTTGAACAGCTCGTAACTGAACCAACGCGGTGCCTCAACGGTAACGAGAATATTTTAGATATAGTTGTTACAAATAGGCCCGAACTATTCACGGATATTTCTACCACCGCAGGAATAAGTGATCACAAAGCTGTAATTGCTACAGTAAAACTAACAACCACGCGCAGAAAGAGAAAAGAGAGGATCGTTTACAGATTCGAAAAGGCTTCAAAAGAGTGTTTTAGAGCGTATTTGAGGCATAATTACCAAACCTTCTTAGTAGCAAGAGGCACCGTTGAAGAGAGGTGGCATCGATTCCTACATATAGTTGGGGAAGGTATGAACTTGCATATACCCAAACGGACAATCAGGGAAGAGAACGATCCCCCATGGTACACACGGGAGGTTAAAAGGTTACTCAAGAAGCAAAGGAAGATACATGCACGATCAAAAAGGACGATGCATCGGACTGATTTAGATAAGTTAGAGGAGATAAGGGGACGTGTTAAGAATGCAATGCGTGAGGCATTTAATAACTTTCGTGAAAATTCTCTCTGTAAGAGCCTCACTGAAAACCCTAAGAAATTTTGGTCGTATGTAAAAAAAGTTAGTTGTAGTGGGAACAATAAGCCAGTTCTAATAAAAGATGGACGGGAGGTTGAAGACAGCCGCGACAAGGCTACCTTATTTAACGCCGAATTCAAAAATTCATTCACGCAAGAAAACTTGGAAAACGTCCCCACTTTACCACATCGTGTGGAATTAGAGATGGATCCGATAGAAATTGATAGCGTAGGAATTGTAAAGCAATTAAAACTCCTGAAGTGGGGTAAAGCGCCGGGTCCCGATGGTATACCGGTAAGAGTATTTTCTGAATACGCGGAGGATATTGAACCATTTCTGTCAAATATATTCCGTAAATCACTAGAAGAGAGAAAAGTACCTTCTAGCTGGAAAATAGCCCAGGTAATTCCCGTTTTTAAGAAAGGAGATCGGAGTGATCCTAGGAATTATCGACCCATATCTCTAACATCGGTCTGCAGCAGAATTCTGGAACATGTCATATGCTCGAACATAATGAAGTTTCTAGATGAGAACGAGTTACTTACACCATGTCAACACGGATTTCGGAAGAAGCGATCGTGTGAAACACAATTGGCCCTATTTTCCCACGACATAATGAAAGTTATCGATGCAGGTTCGCAAGTTGATGCGGTTTTTTTGGATTTTCAGAAAGCTTTTGATTCTGTGCCACACAACCGACTTTTAGCGAAGATTCGAGCTTACGGTATTTCGGCTCAGATTTGCGAGTGGATACGTGATTTTCTAACTGGGCGATCACAATATGTCGTTGTTGACGGGGAAGCCTCTTCTAAGATAAATGTTACTTCGGGCGTTCCTCAGGGAAGTGTAATAGGTCCACTTCTTTTCTTAATATTTATAAACGATCTAGGTGACAACGTCAAATGCTGGGTGCGATTGTTTGCCGACGATGCGGTTATCTATAGGGAAATAAGGTGCTCCGACGACTGCTTGGAAATTCAGCGTGATTTGGATGCTATTTTCGATTGGTGCCGTAAATGGCAGCTTACACTTAATTGCAAAAAGTGCAAGGCAATGCGGATAAGTAACAAGAAGAATCAGGTTGTTCACGAGTACAAAATAAACAATTCACCTGTTGACACGGTTGATTCCGTGAAGTATCTGGGGGTGATAGTACAAAGCAACATGAAATGGGACATGCACATAACTTCCGTCGTAGGCAAGGCCAATTCTAAATTACGATTCATAGGTCGTATTTTGAGGAATTGTAATGCTCAAACAAAGGATATAGCGTATAAAACACTAGTGCGTCCGCATCTGGATTACTGTTGTGGGGTTTGGGATCCGTATCGCAAGGTTCTGATTGATTCAGTTGAGAGGGTGCAGAGGAGAGCCGCTAGATTCGTGACTTGTTGTTACAGCCCTTATGAAAGCGTCACAGAATTGATACATAGATTGGGCTGGGATAGTTTGGAAGACAGACGACGTAGCTTGCGTTCTAATTTATTGGAGAATATGCGAAAAAATTTAAATTTCGAGTGCAATGAAATACTTCTTCCGCCAACCTATTTAGGTCGCAATGGCCGGAGGGATAAGATTAGAGAAATAAGCTGATACGTATATGTATTCCTTCTTTCCTCGCACTATTCGGGATTGGAATGGGCGGGTTTAGGATTGGTGCTTAGCACCCTCTGCCACCCACAATGTTTGTGATTCGCAGAGTATGGATGTAGATGTAGATGTAGATGCTCATTTCTAATTGTGTGGATAAGTTCGTTCTCCGATTTACACCGTCCCGTTCCTGAATCATTGTACCTAACGGTCCACCAAATCTTTTGTCTCTCTCTCTCTCTTTGAAATCCTCAGTAACGTCTTTTCCATTCTCATACACCCCCAGCCCCTTTTTCTCATGTTTTCTAACATAACCATAGAAATGTCTAGGTACATCCGTCAGTGGTTCCCCTGCACCATTAATATTCTTCATAAAAATATTTTTAGCCGCCTCATTTGCAATTATTAACTACTTATTTAGATGATTCTACTGCCTTAATGTCTCTTTAGAGTAAAGAGACAGCTATTCTCACCAGCCTCTTCACCCGCCTCACCTCCCTGTTACAGTACGTATGTTCCGTACTTCTCTTTATTTTCTGTTTTGGAATCAATACTTCTTCACCCTTTCTTATCTCCTTGAACTCTTCTCACTTTGACACCACTGTATTTGTGTCATCCTTCCATTTTGTGAATCTTTCCTTGAAATATTTCTTCAGTTTAGAAATCCGTCCCTTTTTATAACTGTACCTATTTCCCAATTCAATTTTTGCCGCTGGTTTACTGAATCCTTTAACATCCATCAGAACTGCTTCTTGATCACTTATTCCTTCAGTTGTATGGCATCCCATAAGTTTAACGTCTGGCTTAGTTAGTAAGATATCCAACATGTTTTATCCCTTAGTGTTCTGCTCTACCACTTGTGTAAACCCATCTTCCCCTATTAAGGTATTCGCAAATCTCGGTTCCCTCATTAATCTTAATTTCTACCCAATTAACATCTGGTAAATTTAAATCCCCACCCTCACTTCTGAACTCCCCAAGAGCCTCATCTTCATCATTCATTCTACCACTGCGGTAAGCAGCCAACATCCTGATTTTTTCTTTTTTAGTATCGCATAAATCTACCCCAAGCAACTCATGGTCATGGTATATGAACACCAGTGAACTGTAGCAGTTTCTACTAAACAGAATGCTGCTCTATACCTGCGGTACACTCTGTAACCATCTGGAAAAAGTTAATTTTCTAGTAATTCTTCTTTTAACCGAAACTTTATTCCTATAAGTAATTGTGGTTCGTGAATCTATTTCATATCTAGGGTAGCGCATTTAGCACACATTATCTTTTTATTACACACACCCATTTGAACGTCACATTTTTTTAGATAAATTATGATAAAATGTAATGGACAGAAAACAAAACTCTATATTTTTTGTACTGGTTTGAGTAATAATATTTCGGTCTTTCAGGCGTGACAAGTGGTACAGAAGTACTAATGTGATAATTGAAACTTTAGTGTGGAAATGCTTCAATTAAAATCTATAGCCAAAAATCGTTTCTGCTAAATGCAGTACTTTACTCAACCACTTTTTGAGTTAATGAGTCGTAACGTTTCACAGGAATTACCGCAATACAATTCTCTATGTGATGCCGGTGGTACTGGTATTTCCCGTCATATCTGGCATGCCTTGCACCGAATAAATTCATCGATAGTACTGCTTTTTTTTTTTTTTTATTCTGTATGCCCGGACGGGGATTCGAACCGCCGTCCTCCCGAATGCGAGGCCAGAACGCTAGCCGTTACACCACCACGCTCGGTGATAGTACTGCTGCCTGGTTCTCTGTTTTTTATTTAATTGTATTATATCACCAAAACCTGTCGTTCCTGGATTTTAGGATGCTACACAATGGATCTCAGCACCAAATACCAAGGTATCGCTTCCCGAAATAACTTCTGGAGAATACTATGATATTATTATTTGAAAAGGTAATGGCTTAATTTCTTCCCTTTGTCTCATGGTATCGACGTTGACGTAGCCGTAAAGCCTCAAATTCGACTAATATGGGACTTCTTTATTTTTATACTTATTCTTGAAATGTTTACTGGTATTCGTGATTCCCTTATATAAAAGAGTTCGTCTTCATATTTCCTTACAGGAGTTTAATGCAGAATTTATACATTTACTTCGAATTTAAAATTAATGTGAGTGGCCTAACATTTAAAATGATTTGCAAATGCCATAATTTAAATAATTTTAATTACACGTTCGTCGATATTAACATTTGTAAGTGATAAAAATCTATACATTATCGTCAAATTCATTTTTTCCTAGACCCTACGAAACTTGCAGTGGATTAAATTTTAATGTTGTTCTGTCATAAATCTAATTTACGACGAACAGTTACTACAGTTAGATTCGAATATTTTTATATTACTATAGACAAAATGAAATTGCTCTGTAGCGGACGTTGTGATTTTATTAAGAAGAACGACCAATAATTGATTATCAGTATACCACATTAACACTTCCATAAGTTTAAACTGAATTTTGAAAAACAGAGAATGTTCTAGCGTGGTAGGCACCAAATTATACTTCGCCGTAAGCATTCAGATTAATAATGTCAACAAGGAATAAACAGGATTTGGTGGGAATTTTGTTTCGCCATCATATCAATTGGTACCAAAATACGTGGGTTGCATAAGTCAGAGAATATGACCAAATTTTAACGAATAAATTCAATTGTCAATTACGTACGTCTTAATATCAGACAGTGTATGCTAGCTGCTGTGTGGATTACGCTATACAAGCGAACATTGCCAGGTCTCGTCTGACTTGTTAGTGGCCCGCATAAAAAACAGCACCGACACTAGCCCCACTTAGTGTTAGCGTTAGGGATTTTGGACGCCAGGGCCCCATTCGCGTCGGACCAGCCCGCGTGTCCAGAGGCAGGCCCGCTCTTTTCTTCCTTAGCTTTCTCTTTTATCTTTGACTACTTAGGGACTGACTGACTAGTCGACATGAGAAGGAAATCAAAGAAATAGAAGCACAACGTGAGCACGCAGTCCGCCCCCGCCAGCAACCACCCACACACCTCGAGGGAACGTTCCGTCGAGCCCGACACAGGAAGCGAACAGGGACCCCCCGAGTCAGAAATACCTCGCGAGATATCTCCCAGCCTCGCCAAATGCTAGGAGCACGCCACTCCCGACACACTCCGGCGGATCTGATACTAGTCAGAGTCAGTCCGGCAACGGTGCAAACAGGTTTTCACCCGCCTCTCCGCCCACCCCCGACACAGGCAAGGCAGCCCGACAACAACACGTCAAATGTGTTACTTATCAATTATCATGAAAGGCCACCCCAACATGACCAATCATATTAAGGTAACTCTAGAAATAAAAAAAGCCCAGCTGCAAATCCCTCCGCCCAAATGTACATATCTTAAAGCAGACCTCTTCCTTAGGTTTGTCACAGATGCAGAATTATTTATCTTCAAAAATACAACCAACCCCGCAATATTTGGGGAAGCAGCTGTTTACAGCGTTTTCAAAGTAACCAGTACTGTAGCCAAAAAGAACCCAGGGATTAATTAGCCTAAAACCTTGAGCTGTATTATTCGCAGAATACACCCCACCATAGAGGTTACCGATATACAGCTGGCGCTGGAAGAAATCGGAGTGACACAGGCTTATAGAATTCTTAGGCGCGACAAGAAACCAAGAGATATGGTTAGGCTAATTTGTCGCAATGAAGCAAATTTTTCTGCCGCAATGGCGGACAAATATATTACCATTGCCGGAAGAAGATATAATATAGAGCCATCCCTTCATAGAGAGCGTCAGACCCCATGCAAAAAGTGAAAAAAATATGGGCATCAAATTAACGAATGCAGAGGCACTTTCAAATGCTTCCGCTGTGGAAAAAGCAACAGCTCCAAGAACTGCATCCACAAAGACTTTGATACAGCAAATACTGCGCCACATGTAACGGCGATGACCACTACACGGGACAAATGTGCTGCCCAGCCTACCCACGATTCTAAGCCCCTGCAGAACCAGAGAAACCACCCCCAGCAGCAGCTCCACCAGCCCCCGCAACAGCTGACCGACACACCAAGCAGCGGCCCCCCAAACCCGCTCCGGCAGCCGCAGTACCAGTACCGGCGACACCAGCGCCGGCGGGGCCTCGCAACATCGCCGCACCGAGCAACAACAGCCCAGCCGACCGCAACTGAATGTGAGCGCCTGAAACGGCGGATCGAGGCCCTCGAACAGACCGTCAACACGATGAGTACAAAGCTCGATAATGTCTTGACGTTCCTTCAGTTGTATGTGAGCAGAGTAGACGCACACAACAATGGCTAATCCCGGTAGGGCAGCACCACTCACTATAATACACGTTAATATTCGGTTGGTTCGTGACAGGAGCGCAGAGCTAGAAAAATTAACAGCTGATGAGACTCGGCTGATACCGGACCGAAGATTCTCCGTCGCCGGCTACACCGTGCTGCGGCGAGACGGCCACCGAGGGGTGGGGGGAGTAGCAATCCTTTACGAGTCCCACCTCCCCGCCGCCGAGGTGACCGACCCGGCGTTCGACCAGCATCAGGTCGCTGCAGTCCAGTTGCAGGTCGGCCGTCGGAGAGTCACCATATGCAGCCTCTATTCCCCTCCCTCCTCCCCCTTCCCTGATGAGCTAATCAAGCACATCGACTCCACTTACGACTCGCCCATAATCCTTGCAGACCTCAATGCGCATAACCTCGCCCTCGGGGACCGCAACACAACTGTTCGAGCAGACAACTCACTGCCACGCTTACAGCGACGAATCTCTGCAACGTACCCGTGCAGGGGTTCACGCGCATTGCGCCCCGCAGAGGGGTGGTACAGGCGACGAACCCTGAGAAGATTTTTAGCACGGTGTGCACTGCAGTGTGCAACAGGTCCCGATATTGGGTCGGACCACCTGCCCGTCATTACTCGCTGGGCGTTGTCGCCGGCCATTGCGGCTGTGGCGGCGCGCCCGCTAGTCCATAAGTGGTCAGCGACCAACTGGGAGCTGTACCAACAAACTATAGTCAACGAGCTTCCAGAGCTGGTTACGGCCGCCGATATTGACGTGTATAGTGATGTGCTGGAAAGCGCTATCCACGCGGCAATCGACGCGGCGGTGCCGCAGGCGCCGCTGCCCAGGCACGGCCCGGACCCGTCTGCCGCCGGACATTGTTGCGACCATCCAACGGAAGCGCGCTGCGCACCGGACCTGGGCGCGAACCCACAACCCAGCTGACCGAAATTTATATAATCAACTATCCCGACAAGTAAGGCAGGAAATACAACAACATCGAGATCGGAAGCGACTACTGCCACCGACTCGACGAACAGCGCCACGGTGACCCCAGACAGTTTTGGAGAGCCGTGGCCAGGTTGACCGGCAAAACCTCCCACTCCTCCTATCCGCTGATAGACAACAATGTAATCGTGTCAACGCCGTCAAATGTGAGCTGTTTCGACAGCACCTGGCAGCCACTCATCAACCACCAGAATCACCCACCTTCGACAACAATTTTAAATTAGAGACAGAAAACATGCTGTTATATAATTATCACCTCACCCACCCACTCCCAGTTACAATCCCAACAGACAATGGTAATCCACTAATCGCCGATATATTCTCTCAAGAAATTTCCCGTTTAATAAAACAGCTAAAAAATACCGCTGGAGGACCCAAAAACATCTCCAATTTCGCCTTAAAACACGTACCGCCAGCATACCATAACCACCTAGCCCGCCTCTTCAACGCCAGCTACAGTCTGGGCTATCTTTCCACATCCTGGAAGCTGGCGCATGTCCTGCTCTTCCCCAAGCCGGGGAAACAGCAAGGAAACCCTGACAACTACCGGCCAATCAGCCTGAATCGTGCTTTTCCAAACTGATGGAGAGAATAATACTCAGCCGCCTGCATCCATTCCTCAACGCCCACGGACTGCTACCGCCTGAGCAAGCTGGCTTCCGCCCAGGACACATAACAGACCAGATTCTGCGAGTGCTGACAGTCGCACAAACAGCCGTGGCCCCCAACCGCTCCACAGCCGTGGCCTTCATGGACGGGAGGAAGACCTTTGACACTGTTTTGCTTATGAAGAGAAAAATAATCGAGCTAGGCCTATCACCCCAAGCCTGCCGATGGTTGACGAACTTCATAACTGACAGAGTGGCGAGAGTGCGCGTCAGTGGAGCAGGAGTGCCACAGGGCTCGGCGCTCTCTCCACTTCTGTATGTTAGGGATACACCACGACCAGCTGTCCCCAGCGCCGGACTCGGCCTGTTCGCTGATGACACAGCATACTGGGCAACACACCCCCGCTATAACCTCGCTATTGCAGCACTGCAAAATTTGATCGCTGAGTTCGAACAGTGGTGCTGTAAATGGCGAATAACACTAAACGCAGACAAAACGCAAACTATAGTCTTTAAAAAGCAGCGCCTGCCAGAGCGTGAGAATCGTTTGATCGTCTGTGGCAGGCGTGTTGACTTCAAACGCCCAGCCAAATATCTCGGCATCACACTAGATTGCAAACTTTCATACATAGCCCATTATGACAAAATTATTAATGAAACCAAACGCAGACTATCTACACTGCACCTGCTCCGCGGGTTCCGGACAGGTTGCAACTACAAGACACTCACTTTACTCTACAAAACACTGATACGCACATACATAACATATGGTCATCCCCTCCTCCTCCATCACCCTAAGAAGAGACAAAAACAACTGGACAGACTAGAAAGACGTGCAATACGGACGGCATACCGAACGACACCGATGCAAATGACCAACGCTGCGACATACCGAGCGGGAGGCTTCGCGCCGCTGTTCGAGCATGCAGAGGAGCTCGGCCGCCGATACATGCTTCACGCAGCGGCGCGACCCGCCGCCCGCTCCCTCCTAGAACAAATCCCCAACATAGAATCCCTCCCCGACCCCTCCTCCATCACCCTTTACCGGCTACACCAAACAACTACATAAACACTTGCGCGGCAACAGGTAGCGGGCTGCCAACACTACACTACGACACACACACCAGCTGACTCGGGCGCTTGCTGCCGGTGCAATGGGTTTCTGCGCGGTCGGCCGACACCAATAGACCGTTCGCGGTTAAGCATCATCTGTACTCCACAAAAAATTTCTACTTCCACTTGTATATTTAAGTAAAACAAGATTGCATTGAAAATAACCTGCCCAGCTGCCTGCGTGTTGATCACACAGTCAACTTGGTAAGCGATAACAATAAACTTCGATTAATAGCCGATCAATCACCTGCTTCTAAGGGAATAGACTAAAATAATGACTAAGAAATAGACAAACCCACGATTGAACAACTAACTGACTAACTACAAGTGACAAGAAACCGACATTACTGACTAGGTGGCAACAATCCCACTTCCTCACTCCTTCACCTCCCGGAAGTGTGCCTGGGCCTGCCGGCGGGATGGGAGGCATGGTCGGCCTGGGTGCGACACGTGACAGCCCGCACCTGCGCCGAATCTGCTGCGACTGGTCAACACTACCATATAGCGAGAAACTGTACAAAACGAAATATTTAAAATAATAGGGTAGAGGGGCTGCAATAGCTGCAGAAAGTGCCCAGTGACGCCATGGGTTACCCATGGCGCCACGAAGCTCAATTGTTTGTTTGTTTTGTTTGGCGCGAGAACGCCACTTCACATCGCTTCCCCGACCTGGTAAGAACTACGTGTGCGGCATCCTTCAAGACGGTAACTCAACCCTAGATTACGGTGAAAAGTGAGAGCTCTACGTTTGTTCTACCTTACTACTGTATTCATTAGGGTGAACATAAAATGGATTTCGTTTTTACTTGTTTAGAACCGCGTTATTTTCTACCCATTTATTCGACATGAGAACAATATCAAACGCAGAAATAACTATGTGCCATTTTACTCCATATGTCTGGGACTTTCTTCTTTACCTACCCCATTTAACACTTACAACACTAAACTTAAATACTGTTTGTTATTCATTGTTTTGCTTTCCTTTGTTTGTACTTCTTATATCTTCTGATACTATAAATAATAATCTTAATATAGATTTGAATACATTAATTCTCGACAGCTTAAATTATTCGCGGGGTATGGGGGAAGGGGAGGGGAAGGAATTGAGTGCTACCATGTGTTTGGAGAAATGTAACTTAAGGATCATAAGTCTGTGTTGTGAAATGAACTGAAAATGGGGCCCGTAGCAGCATTCTCCTGGGGCCGCCTGTACGTCAGGCTAGAAATTTAAACCTACCGACCGTATTACCTCCCCGAGTCCACACTGCCGGGTTCTAGAGGAGCTGTCGGGTATCTGACAGATAATTTTCTCTACTTTCCTTATAACAATGTGTTTGCATTAGTCTGGTGATAAGGGACGAATTACCGAGCGTGGTCGCTGATCTGGCCTCGCATTCGGGAGAACGCGGGTTAGAATCCCCGTCCGGCCATCAAGATTTGGGTTTTCTATGGTTTCCTCAAATTAGTCCAGGAAAATTCCGAAACGGTTCCTTCAAAAGTTCAGGGCTGAATTCCTTCCCGTTCCTAGTCCCCAGTGACCTCAACGTCGACGTGGCGTAAAGCCAGAAGCAAAAAAAATTTAAAAAAAATTAAAAAGGATGAGATTACTGTAAATTTCTTATTTGTTCCTTCTTGAATGAATAGTTTAAGTTATTCTTAAGCAATCAGTGTTCATAATCCCAAACAAAAAATGGAGTATAGAATTTTATTTTCGTCCATTGTAATAGTGAAATATTCGTTGGAGGAAACGGCTTTCAGAGTTCCATCCCGCATGTGGCTAGTGGAGAAGAACTAATCCCTTGATGTAGCTGAGTGCTTCACAGCAATAAGCTGCAGCTGTCTGGAAGTTCAAGGCCTTTTTCTGACCGTCTATACGCAACTGCTTCCTTCCCTTTAGCGTCCTTTATTCGCTTTCCTCTACATGTTATCGACAACACAACCAGCTGAAGACGATATATCGATAGACTCGCGAGTGACTGTCGCCATTCCCTGGTCGCATATTCATTGGCAGTGCTGCGAATAACGGAAGCATACTGAGTTGTGATGACGTTAATTACATTTGAACATCTGACTTAGCTATTCACCCGTCTGCATGTTTTTGCATATGACTTTACGTCTCGTTGATGACGAGGTCATTAGAGGCGAGAAATGCCTGGTGGTCATCCTGGAGGGATTTCTGTAAACAATAAAAACCGAAATCTGGGTGGGCGCACGAAGATTCGAACTAGTATCCTTCCGAATACGAGGCCAGACATCCGTCTGCAGTGCCCTACAAGTGAAGCTTACGATAAAGCAAAAAAAAGGTCAATGATTTCCTTCCAGAATAGATAATTTTACGCGGTATTCAATCGTGCTGTATGGTTAATCACGTGTCTCGTTTGCACATTTGCTTTTCATCAAGTAGCTTAAATAGAATTACTGTTGATACAAAAGCATTAATTCCATGTAATCGAAGTGAACAATGTTTCCGTTAAGAGTAATCCCCCCTACGTGTACCCACGAATTATAATGCGAAAAATAAACCTTCTGTATTGAAAATTACGCAAACATTGCTAACCTCTACTGGATGGGTAAGGCCTTTCGTATTGTGAAAAAAGCTGTCGATGATTGCCAAATATTAATAAATAATTGAAAATTCCGAAAAGAAGTAGATATAATGTTTATTAAAAATCGGATGATTAATTTAAGATTTTAGTGGATTCAAAAGAAACCATTATCTCAAAACAGCATAATTTAACAACTGTTAACTACTGTTATTACTTGTTCCTAAGTTGTAGTTGTTTTGGTACTTTGTGGCATACGTAACGTTTCATGTAGGAGTTATAGGAGAGCGACAAAAATATATCTATTTTCTTATAGAACCCAGAACTAGATAGTAACAAATGCGATTTGAAATAAATATAATTGAATTATGTTTGTGTTTACTGATACTATAAAATCCCCCAATCACCGACATAAAGTTCAAACATGCGTCTAAATCTCCACAATGAAGTTTTGTACTATCAGCAGACTTTTTCCAATATCATGAATCATTTGTCAGTTTTGAAATTTTTAGAGTTTTCTGAACTGGTCTTGAAATGCTTTCATTGTTTCTTCTCACCAGTGATGCGATTTAAATTATTCGTACACTGTAAAGTTTGATATTTATTTTCAATCACTGAGCTATTTAATGTAAGAAAACTCACACGTTGTCTAACACATTTACGACTTCGATCTTTCACAGATATATTTATTAGACCTCACAAACCTCTCTCATCTTCCGTTCCACTTTTCGAGATAATGTTTTATTTAGAACCGTCACAAAATGCCTTTTAGTGTTGTATTTTATTGTGTCCACTTCAAGAAACGTTTTACGCTACAGATTAGTTTTGGAAATAACATTATATCTACGTTACACAGGGAGGAGAACTTAGGTTATTTGGTGTTCCACAGTTGGGCGAAGAACAAGGCGCATTCTCTCCGTCCAATTATCAGATGCTCTCAGTGACGATTATGTCCTTCTCAAGACGTTTCTCAGCCGGCGTAAAAGATCGAGTTAAATCTCTTTAATAAATGCGGCCCTCTGCAAGAATACTAATGAAGTTCCAAGCATCCGTAACATTGTGGCACCAACGTTGCTCTGTTTTTTTACCCGCCCTTCTTCGGATCTTGGCAAGAAAGAACTCTCATTGAGTATTGAATTTACTCTTCTGTTATTACTTTCTTTTTGCAAGTACCGTTCTGACATTCATATCATCAAATTCCGTTTTTGTTTATAGCATTTTTCTACGTCTCGCTTCAGCAAGTAAAGATCCCAAGTAAACATCTCGAAAACAGATAATTTCTTAACACCTCATTTTCAGCTCCCGATGTTTTTAACTGCAGCCAACGCTTATCCACAGCATTTCTTCTTACAGAATGTAAAAGGCCTTCCCAGAGATTCCAGCCAGTCTCTAACTCTTCCATGTCTAATTTCTACGGGGCTCCATACTTTGCTTGTTAACAGCAAACCTTCCTAATCATACTTACATTCTTAGCTAGAAAATATATGCAATAGAATACGCATTTGCTGAACCCTTGTGAAAGCTGCTACAAGAGATGCGCACTCTCGCTAAAAGGCTTGTTCGGCGTCACAAATATCCTTTTCTGTTAACAAGCGCTGTGAGGTCTGCGGCCACTGGATCCCACTCTAAAGTTACAAAACTAACGGGTACTGAGCGGGCAGATGTCTCATTATTTTTTCCTTTTGCTGCTTGACCTTTCCGACACTGTTCGTACTCAAGAGCGCGGTTAGAAATCTCGTTTCGGTGTTATTTTGTAGTTATTTCCGCGCAGTTCCTGTGCCATATTAAAATATCTTTATCATTATCTCTGTAGTGTGATTCATACATATTTTATTTTCATTTAGTATATATACAACTTTTTGCAGGGGTATAATGAAGTGTTCGTAAACCTCCTCGTAACAAGTATTTGAAACAGTTCACATGTAGAAATTTTTAAAAGTATTTACGCATAAAATATTGTTACAATAATAAACGCTTATAATTCGTCAGAAAACTTCAAGCAATTTATACGCCTCAGAACGTTTGTTAGGTTTTATGAAGTGGATGTACATTCGGTTGTGCTAATTCTGGCGTTACTGTAAAAGTAAGTAGTCGCTTCGGACGAACATAACCTCACATTTTCAGAACATATCTGCATTGGCGTTTATTGGAAGCTAGATTTTGTACTGTGCCTCAGTTGTAACTGGTGGATGATGTTCGCTTATCGCTGAAAGTACAGCGCAGATGTGTTCGGTTAACAGGTGGAGAGGATGGCTTGTGGATAGAGTTCAACCAAAGCTTCGGCCACACATTCGGCAAAATCAGGCGAAGGTTTGGCCAAAGCCGAAATGTATCCAGCCGCCGAAAAGGAACGAACGATTAGGGATGCCTTCAAAGTGCCGTAAAATTCTAGAACAGTTTAAGAAGAGTGAACAAGCCAGTTCATATCTTAGTAATTTTCAAGAAACATGTGACTTGTCCAAACACACTTTGACAATAAACGTCGAAACTCATTGTAATAGAACGTACTTAATGCTTGTAGAACAGAAAACTGCAGTGAATCTGTATAAGGCAGAACGTCGTGGAATAGACATTCCAATTGCAGAAGAATGTATTCAAATGATCAATTCTAAAATAGTGCGGAAATGTTTTTATCAAGCGACAATTCATACATCTAGCGATTATTCATTAGTATCTTTAATTATACCATTGATTACCTTGATAAATTTAAAACTTGCTCAAAAAGACTCTGAAAATGTAAGGCTGCGCAAATCTACTTGTGTGAGTATGCTAACAGGAGATTTTCTTACGCAAGAAATACTTTTCAGTTGTGAATTGCCACTCTAATCAGTCCACGGTTTAAAACTATGTATTTGACTAGCGACGAAACTGTAAATACGAAGAGTGAAATTTTGACATTTCTAAGTCAAAATTGTTCACTGAAAATAAAAAATAGAACGTTTCATATGGATGTGGACGTGGATGAACCTGGATCATCCTGTTTAATATCAAATCCTTTCCGTGGAAATAAATCTCCGCGACAAAATGCCATTGACTGAGACTGAAGTTGAATGTTCGGACTACTATCATCTGCTGTTTGAAGAACATTTGACTTGTTATTTAAAAGAACCTTTCCTGTTGAGGGCCACTGATATTTTTAGATATTGAACTTCCATTCCGTATATTTATTTAGTCCGATAATAACAAAACATTTATCAGCTCCTCCCACTAGTGATCCTAGTGAACAATTGATCAGAGCTGCCGATCAAATCTATGACGACACAAGAGCTAATTTAAATGGCGAAAATGTCAAAACCGTCTATAACATCAGGCTGTTTGACTTTGATTATTAAATCTTATTTTATTTAAGTACCGATCTGCTTTTTGTTTCGATTATATCTAGTATATGTTGAATTAGTCTCTGTATAAAATTGTATACCTGAAACTACGTTAAATATATTGTGTTATTTACTGAACTTTAAATGATAATTTAGACTGTAAGATATCGTATTTTAAAAAATAAAATAATTTATGTTAGTTAAGAAGATTGAAAAGTGTCTTTACCGTTGTTAAAAAAATGATGTATTACTATATTAAGCAAACGTAAGACAAAAGTAATGTGTATTTAACTAACCAAAGCTAAAACTCTAAATGATTAATTAATACTTAATCTAAGGGACAAATTATTCTAATTAATTTAGGGATATTACTGCTAAGTTTTCTTGTTTTTTTATTATTTAAAAATAAAAAATAATAGCACTTAATTTTACTAAATCGCATTGCTCAAAACCGGCTTGGTACCATGTTTCAGTTTTATTACATTCTAATAAATGAATATTAAAAAGCTGTGTTCATAATTTTTCTAAAGGTGTAATTTATATTAACACTACAACATATGAAACAAAATAACAATTCAGAACTTGCATATGATGTGTACATTTAATCAACGTTCTAATATACCTAATTATTTTTGAACCTTCGGCTTCGGCCGAACATTATGTTAGGAGCCAAACAATCGGCTTCGGCCAAAATACGACTTTCGGTTGCATACTACTACTGGAGTCTCCTAGGCCATTAACGATACACCTTTGAAGCTGCTATGGTGCTGTCGCAGATAGCGAAGTTGACTGCCATTCCTTCGTTATCGAACTACGTCAATCTGCAGATTCAATCGCAGTGTAGATCCTTACCAGCGACGAAAGGAACGCATGCTCCTCAAAGAAAATAAAAATACAATATTTTTCATCCATTTTTATAACTGTTGCTTTCTTTACCTCTGTCAATATTCAAAGATAATAATTAAAAGATTTAGAGATTCCCAGAAATTAAATAGCACTAAACAGCAAACAAAGTCGGAGGGTATTCAGAAATTTCCAATTTCACATACATGAAAACGTTTCTTTAAGTTTGGGTATTGATATAAACGTGATTAAATGGTAACACTAATGGCCGTAGCTCATTTTTTTACTATTTCTCGCATCATTACAACCAGTGGCAAGTCTTCTATAAGTGCTTCCAGGTTTTTGAGCAATTTATTTATGCTGTACGCAGCCATATCTACAAATATGAAAACTCTCTCCACGAAAAATTCTTTAAGACGTCATGGTGGATCGATTGCAATAACCTCTATAGGGATTTCTTAGGAACTGCACCGTCCAGGTCTCATTAAAGAATTTGAATTCTGTTACAAAACACATAATTGACATAACATTACAATAAGAATGTTCTGTATTTGATTAAAGTCCACGAGAATGGTTTTAGACGATTCAGTACTAGCTAAGGAACTCTTCGGAATTACAGAAGCCATACTTGTTCATGATTTTCTAGAACTTATTTCCTTCAACTATATTTTTTGTCTGATTGCTACAAGAATAGTTTTCACTGTCATACATGCAACATTAAACACAATGAACAAAGAGCAGAAGCTCCGAGATTCTCTACCTTTTACTGAATTGCGTACTTCTCTGTACCTCCAGTCCCGTAGGTTGCACTGTTAGTTTTATAAACTGGTGAATTTAGCAATACTACTCTCAGAAAACCATGAGACATTTCTCCAAACAGACGAATGAGTACTGCAAGCATTTCAGTAGGACACTTTCATAACGGAATTAAACCGTTGGGGTTTGGAATGTGCAAAATAGAAGTTATTTTTATTGCAAAGCGCCCTCAACCACGCACAGTTTTCAATGAATTACAGAGTATAAATATGAATGAGAAATCTGTTCACTTTGAATTCCAATTTCATTCTGTGGATAAATATCGATCGCGTATCATCATCATCATCAGTGTTCTGCCGTAGGGCAGCTTTTCACTTGGCTGCTCTCCATGCTCTTCTGTCTTCTGCCTATCTCTTAAGGTCCATGTATTTACCATTATCCATGATGTTGTCTGTAATTTTGCACCTTATTCTTCCTCTTATTCTCTTCCCACAAACTAATCCTTCCAAGGCGTCTTTTAACAAGCACTCCCCTCTCAGCAGGTGTCCCATCCACTTCTTCTTCCTTTCTTTTGTGACTTGGAGTATTTTTCTACTTTCACTAACTCTATCCAATACTTCATCATTACTTATTTTATCTACCCAGCTTATCCTCTCCATTCTTCTCCACATCCACATCTCAACTGCTTCTTACCGTTTTTCATCTTCTCGTCTTAGCGTCCAAGTCTCTGCCCCATAAAGAGCCACACTCCATACAAAACATTGTCCAAGTATTTTCCTGAGTGCTTTGTCTATTTTTCCAGTTAGTATGCTACTTGAGAAAAATTCTGACTGGCCAAAACAGTTTGCAACAAATACATTACATAAAAAAGAGACAGAGAAACACGCAGCAGGGTTGGAGGAAATGAAATGAAACTTCGCGGATGAGAAGGTAGGGGAAGGGCGGGAAGTCCCGCACACTTAAATTAATTGTAAATAAAATTACAGTAAACAAATTTTCTGCCTTTATTTACTCTTAAAATCGAAACAGGAACTTCTCCAATCGTATTAATCAAAAGTTAGTAATTACAACATTTTGAACGAATTAAGTCGAAAATACTTTAGACTTAATTTTTTTGAAACACAGAAGTTGGCGGGTAGCCCCGGTCTTAGTAATCAGAGGGGGCCGAATCTTTTTTCGGCCTTACAAAAACCACAATAACAATGGATATCTGAAGAATCTATATAAATACAACCTTTATGGGCCGAGACTTTGCATACATAGTACTGAATCCAGTCTTCTTCAAAAGTTTCTCTATATATGATACATTCAGTTTATTTTCCTCGATTTTCTTTGACAAGGCTGTGAACATTTTTCTATGTCTTCAACATCTTTTTAGCGCCTTTGCTTTTTTGTTTTTTCCCTTCGTGCTTTTTATTTCCTTTACTTCTCTGTCCGTCCTCTGCACCTTTTTTATGTGGTGAAGATGTTAAAATCTCGAACTTTTGGGGTTTTCGTGCCCGCGATACTAGGAGTTCTTTTTAACACATCTGGAAATGGTGACAATTGTTTTAATAAATCTGTCGTGCTCGTGAAAACACTGATTCATTTGCAGGTAATGTAAGACTATGAAGGGCACTGGCTGCTCAAGACTGGCTGGGAATATTTTCTTATGAAGCAACTTCTGTCATCAGATGGTAAAAAATCAATGTCAGTGAAGGTTTCTAGGTTGAATGAATAAATTTCTGTGCATTTAAACCCGTTTTGTACTGTGTCAAACCTAGCTGCTTTCTTATAGACTTCGCCTACAAGTGCAGCAATATCATGGTGAGTTATTCTAGTAGCAGAATTTCGTCCGTCCTGAACTTGCAGTTGCGAATGCAGGCTATTTTTTTTAAAAAAAATGTGCTTTACAAAGGCTTTAAGTTAAATGTACGGGGTTACTCGCTGTCCGGGGCTGCCTTACCTTCCCCTGTGTGATGTTATTTCAGTGATTACACAATCATATGCAGTATGGGAAAGCTGCCCCACGACTGTAGTTACTGGTCTTTGCTATCCTGAACCCTGGTACTGGGAAGGAGTTGACGTCCGAGCTGGTTCCACACATATTCTATCAGAGATAGATCTGGGGATCTTGCTGGCCAAGGGAGTACCTCAACATCACGTAGACAGCTCATAGAGACTCGTGCCATTTGTGGACGAGCATTGTCCTTTTCAAAAATGGCACCGTGATATTGTTGCATGAGAGGTAAGGCAGGAGGACGTCAGTGGAATAACGTAGTGCAGTCAGAGTTCCCTCAGTCACTATTAGCCGTGACTTGAAGTCATATACGACGACGCCAGGAGTAAAACCGCTCTCTCTCTCCAAATCATTAGAAGAAAGGGACCTTCCCCCAGGTTACCACCATAATCCTTGACGACGGTCATCTGAGGTAACGCAGGACCGTGGTTCATCGCTGAACACAATGCGACACCATACATTGTATTTAGCGATTCTGAACAAACTCGGATGACCATCGTCGGCAGGTATGGTGGCAAACGGGGGTAGGACCCATTATTGCAAAGTTTGGCGAGAGACAGCCGTGTTACTCCTAGCGTCCTGGTGCAAGGAGCCGTAGGGTATGAATTCAGATCCCGGATGGTTGTGGTTAAGGGAACTCTGACGGCAAAACGGTGCGTTCTCATGTGCTCCCAACCGAATCAGTGCAGGCTAGAGGGCGTGCAACTTCATGCTGGTAGATGGGCTCATACTGCCAAGTTCCTTATAAATTAGACTCGCTTTTATAATTACTGAAATAACGTCGCATACCCTCTCAACCCGTGAAGTTTCATTTCGTTTTCTCTTCCACTTCTGGGTGCTTTTTTATCAGGCAGTGCGTTATGGACAAGCGGGTATCTTTGATCTTTGGTTGTGTAAATTAAACGCCTTGCCTTGACTGCGCGTGCTGTTTCAGACGTGGACGTGGCTGGTGGTGCCGCGGGAGGTGAGCAGCGTGAAGGGCGACCCGCGCGTGATGCACGAGTGCGCCTACAACGTGCGCGTCGAGTCGCAGCCGTACGACGGCGTGCACGCCGCGGAGGTCAACTACACCGTGCCAGGTATAGTGGCAAACAGGCCACTCAATATCTCTGCTTTAGGGTATATCTAATGGCACATTTTATCTAATGACGTACTGCAACATGGTTTCCACGACGATATTCCGCCGACTTGTGTTTATTTTTCACTATATTGCCTGTGTAATGCAAACGTCGATTAATTAATTTAAAATATTGAATTCTTGTTAAGTAATCCATTAAAATTATAAAAATGTAATTCAAACTGTGATTTAGACTTAAGATTTCAAAAAAAACACAATTTTTTAGTATTTAAAAAGAAACGACTCCATCAGCAACAAATTGATAAAAGACGAAATATGTATATGCCGAAAAAAATTCTTGGCGGTTTCCCAGAAGTTGGAAGCAAATGATTTAACAGACGTAAAAAAAAAACACACATCAGTTACCCGATTTTATGAAACTACGTATCTACCACTTCAGTCATCTATGGAACGGGTGACAAAAGCATCTCCAAGTCACTTTCACAAATTTGTATACGTTGCCATGACATCAGCGCTATGTAGCTGTGTCCTCTCCTCAAAGCAAATATTTAAGCAAAAGTGCCCTAGTAGTAATGCAAGTAAACAAGGATATTAATTCCCGATGTAGAACTGTAAATAACGTTTCAGCATTTTGTTTACAGAAGTAGTTTATATTGTCACTGTAGCATAAGGATAAAAACGATACCATTGAGGTACCGATACATTTACTCGATACAGTATCGGTCGTATAGCTTCGATACTTATTCGGTATCCATTGAAAAGTATCGATACTTACTCGTATCGATTCATTTTTCGTAGCGAAATTTGGAATAAATAAAAAAACTGTATGTAGTAAGTATTGATAGTCTTTAAAGATATAAAAATATATATTATATTTGCGAAAGATATTTATTACATTTTCACCTTACTCATCGTTACATGACTAATACCAACTAGGACAAAATAAAACTAATTTTATGAAAAAAATTCGAATTTTGTAGTGCTCCCCAAGAATATTTGTTTTTCAGTTTGCCTGTTAGACGATTTCTGGATGTAGTCATTGTTGCGCCAGCTTTGGAAAAAAAAAAAAAAAACCTTTGACAGGGCACAGAGGTACCGACAGTGTTTAAATAAATTCGCGCTTGTTTGTATAAGCATGGAAATACGGGTTTTAATTCCTACCATTCCTCTAATGGGTTGGCTTTTAAAGCTCAGATTGGATTAGCCAAATAAATTGAAGCTTCATCGGCTTTTGAGTTAGCACGGTGCCGCTTTTGGCCAACAGCAAGTTGTTTGTGGTGTAACCAAAAAAAACAAAATCTTCGTGGGTTACTTCTTCTTCAGATCCACTGGTTGACATTGTCGGATCTTCTTTAATAATATTACTTAATTTTTGTATCGCCCTCCCACATGCACTTGCATCTTGGAAATGGATGTTTTTGAAACGTGGGTCTAAAATTGTTTCCATAGCTGCAAGGGTGTTATATTAAATGAGATCAAATCTTTTTTTACATTCAGCCAGAAGGTGTGTTTGCAACTGTGTGACACACTGTATTGATGAAAATTTTGTTAGCTGCGACGTTAGACAATTAATCATGGGTTTGATTTTGGATAAGGTAACTTAATTCTGGCCTGAAGATTCTCTTGTGACAAAGTCGAATGGTTCTAACAAGGGGACTACCTGTTTCAATATTTCAATTTCTTGTCCAGTCGCCAATTTAGGACTATCTGTAGCACCGAGTAAAAGCTGCGTAGCAATTTTCGACATATCTAAAAATCTATCATTCATATAATATAGTGATTTCAAACGTGTCTTAACGTCAAGAATAAATTTTTTAGTACATCCCTCTGGAACTCCACTATCGATCTGTATTTTTCGGCAGTGAGTTTTCTTTTTTTCTTTCGGCCGGCCATAGACAAACAAGTTTGACAACAACATAAACTTAGAAAAAAAAATGTGCTGAAAAAATGCAATAATGACAACCAAAAAATATTCTTTACAGTGTAGATGCGCGTTTAATGTATCAATTAACGTGTTAAATGAAATCATGATATTCGTGATATTGGTATACACACCGATACGAGTACTTTTGACCGATACCTATTTGATACTTATTTTTAAAATATCGATACAAAAAGTACTTGGTATCGGAAGGAATGTATCGAGTAAGTACTTGTATTTACACGTATCGTTTTATCCCTACTGTAGCATAACATAAATGAGCCACGAAATGATATTTGCTTGGCATTTATAAGTTTGTATGTTGCACCACCATTTCAAACATCAAATATTTTATATGTATGCAGTAAGATCCAATATCACATTTTTAGTAAGGAAAATAAAATTTCAAATACTTCTCGATATTCTTTTCCAACGGTACATAAAAAGAAATGATTCTCTAAGTATTATGCCTTCTTTGCGGAATATACTTATATCACACATGAGTAAATGCCATTAACAAACACGAGTTATAGTTTATTGTTCTGTTTGCGGCTACCTAACACATCTATGACGTTATTCACGATAGCAGAAATGTTAGTTATTACTCTGTAGCGGACTACAAATCTATCAAAAAACATCAGATATTCAGTTACGGGAACGTACGATGTAAATGAAGAGAAAGTAGGTTCTATCACCACCACTTTCTCTTCTAGATGATTTCACCAGATAAGCGAGCAGCTCTCAATATGGAAGGGATTAGATTCTACTTCATTTTTCCCTTGAGAGACTTTGTAACTGATGAATCAGTTATGAGGTTTCTGAGAAAAGACGTTCCCTCTTTATCTCAGGTTACTCGGCAAATTTAAATCATATTGAAACCTGTAAGAGGATAATGTTATGTAACAGGGAGGTTTTTACGTCAGTTAAATTTCCTGGGGATATAGCACTGGCCCTAAATTGATTTTTTCAGGCACCAACACCAAACACCTGTGAAAGTTTAGTGTCTTCCGAAAGAATTTATTTGTGTCAGATCAGCAACGCGCTAAAACAGTAATCCCATATCTACCATGTCATGGTTTTGAGCAACCATACACAACAGTAAACCCATGTCTACTTGCAGAACCTGCAAGAATAAACATCAGATGGAACATAACTTACATGAATCCGGCAGAACGGATTAGAAAAAAATGTGTTTGCCCAGCAAAAAGTTCAAGATGTTGCTATGCTTGTTTATGGAATGAAAAAAATTGAAACTTTAACTTTATAAATCAATATTCAGTACCGAGGGATACACGCTAATATACAGTTATGTGTAGTTCAGTTTTCTATGACCGAAATTCCGTCATAAAATAATATTTTCCGCGGCCATTACGATACTCATCTAGTGATGAACGTAGAATTGTGTTACTCAGTTCTTTGGACCTGTGATGAGGCGAGTGTGCAGGAAAGATTCACATTACATTTCAGGTGTTCGACAGTAGTGCGGTAACGTATCGGAGAGGAAACATTGCGTTTGTTTTACTGCAGGCTGCCTGGAAAAGGGAGACCTTTCTAACTGAAGTAAAGTTGGATTTGAATACTGCTTGTGCACTGAAAAGATTGTGCTTCCTAAGACCAATTTAGAGATGATATATTCGCCAGACTATACCTTTATCCCGTTTCTAGAATCAAATTGCATTCGGTCATTGTTACTACTGCAGCATGGTGTATCAAAACTCTTTCCCTCTGCAAAGAAGGGAATTGAATCTGAATTCCTCATATCTGAGACAAAGCGAAATTTGAAGTATTTTGCACTTGTGAGGATCGTACGTTCGTTTATGCTCACTCTGCTCCCCATATATCATCAACGCGCCTCTTTCGTTAATTGTTCTAGACAACTAGGATTTCAATTTTTATAAATCACTTTAATGCAACAGATCCTCTAGTATTAAAGTTTCAATATTACAAAAGTGTCACAAAGAAAACGACGTTCCATTAAACAATAAATAAAAAAAAAACACGCGCGCAGACATATTCAGTTTAGCCGTCAGGTTTTCTCTTGATTTACCATGTGGTTTTTGCTGTTTTTCTGCAATATATCGCTACAAGAAGGCAGTCCGCCATAGCTTCTCAGGTAACCAAGGCACTTACTTAAAGATTTATTTGTAAATTTCCTTATGCTTCTTTGTTTTCAATTAATCAGTGATAGCTAAATCGTTTCCAGGCTATTAACAATGCTCTAATTAAAAATCTCTACCTAAAATTCCTTTTGCCAGTGTAATACACCATGTTTCATGCTTTTCATAAGCTAAACTAACCTCGTATGTCCAGGACACGTCCAATTATCAGTTGTCAGCTACATGTTCCGACAGTAGGCGTAAATACAGGTATACAGTGTCAGCGCAGAATGGCGTGGCCATTTCTAAGAATGCATATATGCTTCAGACGCGGGATTTTTGTGGTGGCAGAATCTCTGTTACTGAGTTCAAATGCCGCGCGGCTTCCTAAACGTCTAATTCCGGATCATGGAGTGTCAGAGTTCATTGCGTGAGTGCTTCCTATTACATCTTAGCGAGGACGTCAGCACGGTGTGAAGGACGAAAAACACAATTACACTGATCAGATTTCTTACAAATAAAACGCGCAGAATTCTCAAATTGTGGGTGTCGCATGGACACATGTATGGCGAACATTTAATCACAGAATTTTTACACGTTGCATTCACAGCCTATGCTTCTCATCGTGTAGTAGACAGGTCTATGCGTCTAGAACAATGTCACTGGTTATGTGAAGTCTTGTCACGTGTGTTGTTCTTTAATGAAGCCTCATTCAGCCACTGTAGAGTCAATACCCGCAGGAAACGTTGTATACATACGCACATAACACAGCAGAAAAAAAATTCTTAAGTTTCTTGCTTTTTAATTAGTCAGTGCTTTGTGTGGTACGTGCGCTCTCGCGTTTTTTATATAGTATGGAAAGACAAGTCAACGTTTCCTTCTGTTACTATCCGAACAACTATAGGACATTAATTTTGTCACAAGGAGAGTAATGGATTTTCAGCAAAATGGCGTTCTTCCATATCCGATTTGAAATATTAAGCAAAATCTCGAACGCAGATTTATTCATTAATGTTACGTGGCCACCAAGATCTCCAGACCTATCCACACTAAAGTTTTATTTACTGTGTTGCGAGGTGTAAGGTGTACAGAAACGATTTTTTTTTTTTTTTTTTTTTTTTTTAACGGAGACAGCATGTGAAACAAGGCAATGCCAAGACGGCAAGTAGCCCTTAGAGCCTCGACACCATCTTCTCTAAAGAGCAGAAGTATGAATTAAAGATATGAGAATATATTGTAAACTGTCTTCACTACCAACTATTTGGCAGCTACTTTGCGAGTATTAACCCACTGCCTGTCACGGCGTGGCTGCGCCACACTCCATGATGCCAGGCGTTTACTCAACAAGCGGCGGGTTGTGTTCGCCTGGTTGCCTATATGCCGGCGCTTCACGCAACAGCGAGCACGGCAACGAACAATGAAACCCGACTTGTCGGTAACTACTGTCGTTGACGTCTTCGAATATTTGTTCAGAGTGAATTTATGCAACTCCACATTCTCAACCTCGCTAGACAGAAACAGCCAAAAGTTTAGTTTAGTTACTGTAACTTTCAAATTGTTGATGCTCTTAGATGAAAAAGTCTTTTAGTTAGTTGAAATAGTTACCATGGTCTGATTAAAGTATATGTCATTTTTAAAAATAATGGTTCTGTAACCGTGGGTATATTCAAACGGAATTAGAGGGGTTCTCGTGGCAATTTCCAACAACGTGAATTTGGCAGAATTAACTTTTTTGAGGTGCGGTGTTGGATAACAAAAGCATCCACAAATAAGCACTAACAGTCTCAGTTTGTAGCTACACAATAATTATGTGGGAAATTGGTAAAGATGTCAAAACATGTAAGCAGTTGGGTGTAACAAGGCAAACAGTAATTGAAGGAAACAAACATTCTTCTTTCACGCAATATTATAATAATAACAATATGAATTACATTTATATGAGAGAGAAAGTTTCAGTCTTCTTATTGATATGTAGCTGCCCCAAGATTCAGCGAAACGCAACCAATTAAAATGTTTAATCAATGGATTTTTCCACAAAACCTAGTAAACTGCTATTCAAATGAATCTTCCCATTACGATTGTTGGTAAAACAGCATAAATGATTCTAGTAGAACTGTAAAAAAAAAATTAACTCCATTTTCACGTAGGTAATAACTAGAGCAGGTTTCAGTATACATGTATGAGTAGTGATTTGTAATTCCCCACGGTGAAGAATGCATGCGACTTTCCCTAATCTCTTAGGCAGCTGCTGATATCGTTCTGAATTTAAGCTTAAATGACACAAGTTTTATAAACACGTTTTACAGAAGACATTTTAGCACAATTTTTCACTACTGGTTGCGGACAACTGGCGATTTTCACCTCTTAAGGGCCCCATACACACAGCAACTTGTTGGCCAACTTGGTTGTGTTGTAGCTGAAGTTGGTGTGTGTATGGGTAGGTTGGCAGACCAAATCACAAGTTGGCCAACCAAGTTGGCGGTTTTCAAACTCTTTTGATATTTGTGGGCGGGGCCTATTGTTGTGCCAACGTGTTGTAGTGTGTATGGGCAAGTTGTCCAACCTGGCTGCCAACATCAGTCCGCTCCGGTTTCTCATCGAGGCAGTGCTAGTGATTTATGTTAATAGTAGTACTGTGATGGATACGGTTCAGAACAACGATGCATGGAACACCGACATCAAAAAGTTTCACAGTCTACCACAACTGTGAAAAGTGAAATCTGATTTATATAAAAGTAAAAATTCAAGAATCAAAGGCTGGGAAGAATTGCTGATTGATTTCAAAGAAGTGGAAATTTTTGTAATCTTCGGGTGCAGTTACTTTGAGCTACGACAGAAAATTTGTGAGTGAAAATTTGGGGCATTTTTGGAGCAACTTTTTTGCCCAAATTTTTCTTTTTCTCTTTTCCCTCTCATTTCCCGCGCTGACAGCAACGATAATTGCGCACAAAGCTATTTCTTCTAGTTCCTACATTACTGGTAGCCGGCCTCGGTAGCGTAGGGGCTAGACTACTGGCCCCGCGTGCCGAAGGTCGCCGGTTCGAGTCCGGCCGAGGGCATGGGTGTTTAAGTGTTGTGTGTCTGTGTGAATGTCCTATCCGTCCATATTTAGAAGCTGCAAAATATATAAATACTGGTTGACTGATTCACTGGAAGCTACGATAATCGCATTGAGCTGGCTGTATGGCCTCCGTTGCCAAATGCTATTTTAATAATAATAAAACATTACTGGTATAAGTAAACACCTTGTTTTCTGTATGCTGGTTCTCTCTCTACTGATGTCGGCCAACTGTGTTGTCCAACTTGTTTTTGTGTTGGCCAACCAAGTTGGAAGACATGGTTGGACAACAAGTTGCTGTGTGTATGGGGCCCTTTACAATACATCGTCATTTATGGACCCTACCAGCCGACAGTACTTTAAACACAACTAAAAAGAGGAGTTGTAATCAACAATTATCAAACAGACAAGCGAACACTGGCACACGACTATAATTACTGCAGATATAATATATTATTTGCAACCAGTAAGTGAGCACTGTTAAACAATATATTCTCTTCATGATTAGACAAATCTTCATGACTCTTAATGCGAGTCTATCCAGTGACTTCTTAGTCATTCCCGACATGTATAACTACTGTGAGTAACAGATAAGTATGTTCACGGAACGAGTCTTCGCTTTCTTCGCCCATCACGAAGTGAAAAAAATTACAAACTCCGCGTATTCAAGCTATCTGTAATCTAAAGTTATACCTCCAAGTGTAAAAATGTTTTGGCCTCTGGGTTTTCAGACCGTGTCGGCCCTCTGTGGTCTTGTCGCAATGAATCGTTGCTGCCCATTCCGAAGCGCGTCGACGTCAGCGTCATCAACTCTTCTGCAGTGGGCGTCTCCTGGTTCACGGACTTCAACCCCGCTCGACTCGGATACAATTTCGCTGTGAGGTGAGTGGCGAGCTGCTATGCTCAGTGTGTACCATAATACGTCCTGCAGAGGATATGAGTACCCCACTAAAAGGCTCTACTCTAAAGACCTTGGGTTATTCCTTGCAGGAAATGCATGAGGGGAATAAACCTTTTGTTGTTATTTAAAACTTGCAGTTCGTCGGGAACAATAGGGCAGGATAGAAAATGGGATGCAGTGCTTGAACGCAGTTCCTGGATTTAGATATGGGTAAAAGAAAAGAATTTCGAACTACATAATAATCAAGACTATAAACTAAATAAAACAATATTGCCGCAAATTCATGTTACCACTTACATACAGAAAATTAGTAAGAATATTTCCTGACCTGAACTACAGATAATGATGCTATCAGTAAACTACATAACCCTACGTGCCAGATCATTCTAAAAACAAATATAAGTTTCTTTTATTTTTAAAAAAAAATTACAGCAGAGACTGATTCACAGAATGATCTAGACCGATTTTGAGTACTTTCGTACATAAGCAAATCGTAGAACACGGAAAACAACTGGCGTCTATTTATTTCCTTTGTTCTTTTGCTTTTGACCGAGCGTGGTGGGTGAGCGGTTAACGTTCTGGCCTCGCATTTGGGAGGACGTCGGTTCGAATCCCCGTCCGGGATGTTTCCTTCCAAAAGTCCATGGCCCAGTCCCATCCCGCCTCTAATGACCTCGACGTCGACGAGGCGTAAAGCCATAAGTAAAAAGAAAAAACTTTTTCTCTTGGAGTTATTGATTCAGAAATATTTTTATAATAACATCGGATATTAAATAATTAATATGTGTCTGTTATCCTATGAGAGAAATTTAAAGATTAATTTTTCAACGCAACAGAAATAACACCAGTTTCTGGTTATTATAATATTTATCTCTTCATCTCGAGACGCTTACTTGCAGTTCCCGTCTTCAACATTCAGTGAAAGGTCAACGCGTATGGCATATTTGGTCGGGAGATCCAAAGGATTGTTTGGCCGCCTGCGTGACACCTCTGCCGGGGCTGGATCTACTGTTCAACGTGGAATCCGAACCACGGAACGTCCTGTGGAAGCTCGTATTATAAAACAGAACTATTAAAATGTCCTGCCCCACCAGGATTTGAGTACGGGACCGAATACCCACCTGTGGAAAGCAAGCGCCTTAACCACTGAGCCTCCATAACATTCAGTGAAGCAGTGTAACAAGTTACAAGTTTCGAACGCATTAAAACTAAGATCAAACTGATGCAGCCAAGAGGAAAAATGAATTTTTGATATAAAAATTAAATTATCACCTAGTGTTGGCTCAGTGATAAGGTGTTTAGCTGGTTTCTGACCATTGTTCTGCATCCATTGTGTCTTTGCTGTTATGGATGCGATGCTAAGCTGTAGGTACCCTTTTCCTAATACTTAAACCACGAGAAGGCATCCTGCCATCAGCTCTTTCGAAACATAGTTTAGGTTTCAACTTTTGAATAAGTACATCTATCGGTAAACAATGTATTTAGTAGTCAATGTAATTGTCCTGTTTACGAGACGAGTACGAAACATTTATAGTCAGTTAACTAAGATCTTGCACAGTATTAAAGAAAAACTGAAATGGGCCCATGTAACTAAGAATAGGATAGTATACTCGAGTTTCGTGTTTAAGTTGTACCGTAAACATATTTCGCTCTTCGTAGCACCCCATGTGAGTATTGTTTAGTCTGCCTGTGGAGGTGGTTCCCGACTGGTGTAATGAGCACTTACCCGCTGAGCAGTGTCCTGGGGAGACGGTGGCAGATATCATTAAAAAAATAAAACAAAATTTTATTTGTTTATTTCAAAGAAAATATTGTTAGGATTATGATCACAATTTTTTTTCTTTGAAATTTTAACTACAAATGGTATAAAAATATTAAAATCGTAAACAGTGTAATGTGCCACTCCCATTTTTTAAGGTATCCAGCGGAGAAACAAATGTCTTGCTTACTTTTTACTGTGTAACGTGGATATATAGCTTCAGAAGGCTGTGATTTTTTGTATACAGAACAGCAGTGATGTATAGAAGGCTGTGGAGCCATTTTATGATCCAAGCAGTGTTGTATAAAAGGTTATGAAATTTCGTAAGCAATTTTTTGTGCTGTATAGTAGAATTTGTGTGAAATTGGATTATTGTGTGATTCTTTGTGCAATATTGATATTGATACGGTTTTACAATGCCTAGGCCTGGTAAACTATTTCAAAAATACAATAAGTCCCATATTTCCAATATAAGGAGAAATTTTGACGTTGAGATTAGGTCTGGGCCTGTAGATGTAAACATTAGCTTGTCTTCAAGTGCACCCAAAGTAAAACTTGGCAAAAATATTGTGTCAGAAGAAGCAAAACATGACAGAAACACAGGTTTAAGAATTGTGTATCTGGAATTGGTAGTAGAAGCCCTTAGGAAAGCTTGCAAGTGCTCTGTTTGTGGAGGAAATATCAGTTTGGTGGACGATGGAAAAAGTTTTCATGTAAAATTTAAATTGATTTTTCTGCAACTTTAAATTTTTCTTATCTCAGGTACACATACAGGGTGTTACAAAAAGGTACGGCCAAACTTTCAGGAAACATTCCTCACACACAAACAAAGAAAATATGTTATGTGGACATGTGTCCGGAAACGCTTACTTTCCATGTTAGAGCTCATATTGTGGACGGCTGTGATACAATACGCCATTCTCCAGGGCTGAATCAGCCCATCAGGGATTCCATGCGACGGAGGGTGGATGCATATATCCTCGCTAACGGAGGACATTTTGAACATTTCCTGTAACAAAGTGTTTGAAGTCACGCTGGTACGTTCTGTTGCTGTGTGTTTCCATTCCATGTTTAATGTGATTTGAAGAGAAGTAATAAAATGAGCTCTAACATGGAAAGTAAGCGTTTCCGGACACATGTCATATAACATATTTTCTTTGTTTGTGTGTGAGGAATGTTTCCTGAAAGTTTGGCAGTACCTTTTTGTAACACCCTGTATATCAGAAACTACTTGAAGGATTTCTATGAAATATGGCACACCCATTCTTCTAAGTGGAAGAAACATTTAAATGAGACAAAGTTTTAATCAATCCATTTTAACAAGTTTTATGGTTAATAATATGTGTAAAATTTGGCTGTAAAAAAAAACCTCAAATGCAAAATATCACAGAAAATAATTGAAATAATTTATCAAAAACTTACTGCACTTAATTGTACATTTATTAGTGTAGATTAATCTGCTATACAGAAAATATAATAATTTTGGCTGGAAATGATAAAAAGTGTACCTCAAAAAAATAATGTAACAAAAAATTCAAAATACTCTGACAGCATTAATATTTTATTAAAAATTCTGAATAAAATATAAAAAGCATATAGGTACCCTATGCACAAGTGTGCGAAATTTCAATGAGATTGAACATGAAATGAGAGTGATTTAGATTTGCCAATAAATCAGTGCAAGACTGCCACCGTCTCCCCTTAAACCACGAGAAGGCATCCTGCCTTCAGCTCTTTCGAAGCATAGTTTAGGTTTCAACTTTTGAATAATTACATCTATCGGTAAACAATGTATTTAGTAGTCAATGTAATTGTCCTGTTTACGAGACGAGTACGAAAACATTTATAGGCAGATAGTTACAGCTGTCGCAGTTAACTAAGATCTTGCACAGTAGTGAAGAAAAACTGAAATGGGCCCATATAACTAAGAATAGGACAGTATACTCGAGTTTCGTGTTTAAGTCGTTCCATAAACATATTTCGCTCTTCGTAGCACCCCATGCCTTTGAAGTGGAGGTTGTTCCAAACTGGTGTAATGAGCACTTACCCGCTGAGCAGTGTCCTCTGAGTGTATCCTCTCGAGGACGCAGTAGAAAGCCATCTCCTGATTGAGAAGCTTTGTGTGGGAGTTCCCTTCGGCCACTACGCGCGGCATTGATCGCTTCCTGGAGGCCGTACGCGAGGCCATCAACGCTCGCACTCCAGTACCAGAGCGAAGGAAAGACAAGTGCTGTGAAATTGTATTTTCGCTTCGATTATCTTCCTAATAGCTAGGGTTCTGATTTTTATAATAAAACAAAATAGAGAAATATGCATCCAGACATTACCTTAAAAAGTGTAAATAAGCCTAAAAACAACAAAATATCACCAATCATTTATTTTATATATTAGTATCTCTTTCATGTAAACAGAATATTTTGCTTCCGTACTCACTGCACCACTGGTAAATTAAAGTTTAAATCGTTTTGTTGAAGTCACTTTTATTTCACATAATTTAAAGAAACTAACTCTTTCGTCTGTGCTAAAATACTGCTCTCCAAATTCCTTTACGTAACTTCGCACTTTCAGAGAACTCTTTTCGGCATGACGGTACTCACTGATCCACTGCAGATTTAACACTGACTGAGGATTATTTTCAAAATTATTGGTGACAGTGAGTCATTGATTGACGCGGGTCGAAACAGACATGCTACAGGGCGTTCGCCGGAAAACGCTACCCTCCCAGTCTGTTGCCGTCGGCAACTTGCTCGGTCAGTGGTGCCAGCAGTTTCCGCCACACGGCACCGTGAATCACCGCACTGTTTAACACCTCCGCTGCCCCAACAGTGCAGTGCAGTGACCCTTACGTTGTTAAGAACGGTTTCTTTGCATTGTAGATAGTTTGTGACTTCAGTCTCTTATTAATCAGTGTTGTCAATAAACGTTTCATTGCGGTTTGGCTGGTTTGGGGCTTCATACTCTTATTAATCTGTACCGTGTTTGAGTGTGAGTAAAATTATGGTACGTTACAGTTTGCAACAAAGAATATTTCTCTACGATACATATGTGAAGAAGAAGTCGTTTAAAAAGTGTCGCAGTAAATTTCGTCGCGAATTTCCTGGCGCTTTACTGCCAGCTAAATCAACAATTCTGCGTCTGGTTAAAAAAGTAAGAGAAACGGGTTCATTTTTTAACAAAAAGAGACTGTCGGTCAACCGTATTCTCACAGAGGAGAAAATTGACGATATCGCTTTTCGACTAGAACAGTCACCCAAAAAATTATTAAGTCAGTTAGGGCAGCGTGTGTCTCGAAATATGTTCAGAAGATGTGAAATATACATTACACAAGAGGGTCAACACTTCCAGCATCTTTTATAAGGTAAGCTAATGAATTACGTCACATTTAAATGCTTAGCACACAAGTTTATGAAGTGTAATTATTATGAAATAGTCCGCGGCCGACGGTCGAACAATGCCGGAAACTGAGCGCTCGCTCGCCGGGAGCAGTTTCTTCCTTGTAGCGCTAACAGTGGGTTGCGTTTCCCGGCGAACGCCCTGTACTTCTGCATTGTCGAGATTAAAAGGCGGACGGAACATGAACGTTTAGAGACTGACAATAATGTATAACTTTAATTCTTGACTGGTGAATTCTGAACGATTCAGTGGCAATTAGGTTTGTTTTCCCTCCAGTGCATAATGAGAGTACAGTTCTGTAAATAACCATCATAATTAATTCTCATCTATAACTTCTTGTGATTTCCCGGTACTATTAAATAGTTACCAGAATTTCCTCAAAATTTGACTATATGACCATAAATACTATCGTAATATGACCAAAACTAGTAAAATTGCCCGAATTTGCATTTTATACCATATAAAATACATTTAAATACAATAAGAAACGTTTAATCAGTGTTTAATTCAGGATTACAGTTCAAAAAGAAGACACGACAAAAATATAACTTGTCATAATGATCCGTACGCTACTAATACGGCGATACACACAAGTTATTACTTAACTAACAAAAATAGTTGCATTGTCTCGCCATCTGCGTATTTTTCTGAAACGGCAGAGGAACGTTGTTTCAGAATCGTACGAGAAACTGTGCAAAGGGTCAGATAATCTCAGAATAACGCAGAGATCATCATGTTTAGAATACTTCTCTGGCTTAAATCAACTGTTCCGTTAGTCGGATTATTAATTTCAGTATTGTACTGTACATTTTTCAGAGAGAAATGTCCTTTTCTTGGCGGGTTCAAAATCCTAGTACAGCGAAGATCATTCAAGAATATCACCTTGTGTTCGTAATCGATGTAACATTTATAATAACATCAGTTATGTTAGGACGCACGTATTTTTGAGGCGGAGGAAATGTGACATAAACTCAGTCTGCATAGTTAAAAAAAATCCTTAAATTTCAATATTTTTTTTTCCAAATTCCACTCCTCTAGTACTTTTCTCATAAGCTCTCTTATTTACTATAAATGAAATCCATAGTTTTCGGTCAGATATGGGGGATAACGTAGGTATAACCTAAAATCTTGTAAAAGTTTTTGAAGCTACCAGTTCTTTGTTGGCAACAGGACATGTAATCACTTGCTTTATTAACTAGTGTGTTTGCTGACAAGCATAACCGTAGCTATTAAGGTGGCATTAGTGTTTAAATTTGTAATTGAAGCCGATGTAGCTAAATGCCAATATCCATTCTCCATCTGAAACTTCTTCTGTGATATGTGCATCAGTCTTTTAGGATGACACAAGATCTGTATTTTTCAATAAGTGCGATGTTGGTCCGCGAAGTTTCAGTCATCGATGCGATGCCGATTATTCTGCTATTATTATAAATAAATTAACAAAATATCGTGAAATTTTTTATTCCTCAGTCTAGCGACCGAACTGCAGCCTATGGTAGTGGCCGAGAACTTATCAAATCACCCTCATATATATTATTTACATATGATGCGCTAGTATCAGAATCTTCAGAATCTTGAATTTGCAGTCTTGAATTTATCTTCAAAGAATCACGCGTCCTGAATACCGGGACGTGTTGTCGTACATTTCCCCGTTGGAGGCATTACAACCACGTGTTGCTGTGCGGAAGGTATCTCCAGGATGTAGTACATTACCTCGTGGCTCACAAACCTTATCTCTACGAAAGTACGCTGCGCTCACAGCGGTTGGGACGTTGCGAGCACTTCAGTCAAGTCTTTCTACGAATAGAGTTTGTTTGGTTGGTCGCCCAAGGGATCATAAAAATAAGAAACTGCACTACTTGAACACGTATCATAACCTTCAGGAAGATAATCCACAACCATACCAAAAACGGGTAGATGTAAAAATTAGGAGATAAAGTCCCACCCTCTGTACAAACTGATTGCGATTTTCAAACACTTTTCACAGTAATCGGGATATGATATTTCCACATTTCTATGAAAATGATATTCAATAAATAAACAAAGTGATTAATGTTGATAGAAGATGAAGATAAGCGTGAGGTTTTCTCTCTAAAGAAAGGACTTCTTGCTAATATTTTACTGCTGGAAAGATGTTGATAAAAACAATAAACATCAAATGTGAAAAAATAATTACGTTACTTGAAGACACTTATTACTTCGCATAACATATTAGTCATTCTTTGTATTGTTCTGCGTTGTACTCTAATAAGGATATAGCATGTAATAGCAAAAACTAGAAGACTGTTTTTAAATAATATGTGATGCTTTCTATTCTTTCCAATTTAATGGATTGCTTGTTTTCACCCCTCCCCCACCCCTTCGCAAAAGAACGCATACAAGCGACAATACTGAGCTCCATCGGTGAGCGGGAACACTCGGCCCTGGCATTCTAGAGGACGTGACTTCGAATCTCCGTCCGGCCAACCAGCTTGTGGTTTTCCATGGTTCCACGAAATCACTGCAGGTGAACGCCGGGATGGTTACCTCAAAAGTTTATGGCTAAATTCCTTCCCGCTGCTTCCCTCCTGTCCTTTCCCGCCACTAATGATCTCGGTGTAGACGATGCGTGAAGCCTAAGCAAAAAAAGCAAATTCAACCTCGAGAATAAAGCGACAAAATACTGACAAAACATTAAAAATTACATTTTTTTTAGCTAACCACGGAGAATAAGAACACGTTAATTATAGTTATACAACTACTTTTTCTGCTTCAAAATTTCGAGTTTCGTGCTATATATTTCATTTGAATGTTTAATTTGTCTGTAAAACTATTTAACTTTTCTGTAAAACACATCAGATACATTGCCTTACTAATTTCATGTAATAATTGACAGCATCATAATTACGACAGTTTATGAGTTCCTCCATATCAGCAGCGATATATTTTCACTAATTATTACAGTTACTACGATGTTTTTTATTTCTATGTTTTCTTCGTAGATAACAGCGAAAGTGGTATCGTAATTATATACCGTGTTGCCCAAGTCATTTGAATTATAATATTGTTTTTCTTTTCTACTTTTGTTACGGTGAACTTGAATTTCCATACTGAAGACACTGAGCAGAACTGATACTTTGATAGAATAAATAAATAAGTGTTGTGTTGGGATCTTTTATGTGTAAAAATATTCCGTTTCATAATAATTTTACGTGCTTCGCTAAAAGAATCGTTGCCGTAAGTGTCAAATCACTGTAATGATGAAGTGGGGAGGCACACGTTCGAACCTCAAATTTGCCGCACCGGCCATCCTGGTTATGGCAAATGTTAAGACAGCCCTTTATTCCCGCCTTGGATCCTGTATGTTTCATTGTGATAAATTTGACAGTTAACGTACTGTACTATTAACGCTGGTGGTTCACTGTACATTACTGGTGGGTGGAACGAGCGCTATGTTGTAGCTATGATTAATTTACTTTGATGTAACATCTTCAGGGCTATCTCTGTGCCAGCATATTCTTCGTTTGATCTAAATTAATGAATTTACTGGGCGCCACTTTCTCAGAACAGCAAAATTTAAAGTAACAACGTTTACGTTTGACACAATACCTGCACGGTGATCTCTGTGTCCCTTTTGATCTAAATTAATGAATTTCTTGGACGCCATGTGCTCAGAACATCAAAAATTAAAGTAACATCTACTCAGGAGAGTACTCAATGAAAAACTCACAATTAGAAATTTTAACTAACAAATTAATTTATTACAAAATCATAAATTGAAGCTATTTAATAAAAACAAGATAATTTAAATGAAATGTTAGTTTACAAAGAACAAAAATAAATGACTCATCAGATGCCAGAATGGCTATAGCTCATTAGTATCCACAAGACAAAGTCTGCGTCCCTCTGCGTTGTGAAACGCATAAAGGAACTGTTTTGACTGGGTAAAATGACAAGTTTTGATGGCCTCGTCCTTGAAGTTCTGTTTACCGTAATATCGCAGGTACTGAAGATCTCGTGTCTCAGCCCGACTACTCTGCAGTTCTTCACTTTAGCAGATGACTCGAATTAACAGCACCCGTAGCGATAAACACATTTTAAGCACCATTAAAGTTGATTTTACTACTTAATTATACATGAAACGCTGTTTTGTAATACTTTACATTATATGGGAATTTTAATCCGTCTGAGATTTTAATAGAAGCCCATTCCATGCTGCAGTCTCGATCGCCCACCGTGTTCATAGTGGATCTTGTTCGCCAGCCGCCACCCATGCCGATAACATGGCTAGTCGTCAAAACCATAGAGCTTTCAGTGCGTAGGAAGATAGATCGTCTTAGTCGCTCCCTCCATCAGAGAATATCTAGTTTTCAGTTTTCTTATAGTGGCGGGAAAAAACACACACATTGCAGTACGCTCACAACATATCCTTCATCCCATTTGCTGAGCGCCTGCCCCCTCTCTTCAATATACGCATTGCTTTTCACATGTTTATTTCGGCTTAACGCCTCATCGACACCGATGTCGTTAGATGCGGGAAACGACTGAGGATAAAGACCAGAAAGGACGTCAGCCGTGGTCGTCTTGAAGGATCCGTTCCAGCACTCGCCTGGAGTGATTTTGGGAAACCATGAAAAACCCGAATCTGGATGACCGGAAGGGGATTCGGAATCGAATGCGAGACCAGAGTGTGTTACTCCTCACCCACCAAGCTCGGTTTTTCACGCGTTGTCCGTTCCCGTACTTCAGCAACTTTCGGAAATACTCGGCTCTTCAGCTGCTTCTCTCTCTCACACGCGCAAGGTCATTGTAAATGTCTTTACTTCAAAGCATTGCAAACTCCGCATTTCGCGCTGCTTTGATCTCGCCTCAGCCATTAGCACGCCTTTTCCCTGTAAAGCCAGCCATTTGCCCACCAGCAGCTCTGTCTCAATAGTCACTGTTTTATCACTTTACATACAAATTATATTATTTACGATAAAGATCGTTACGATTAGTGTACACTGTCGTGTACCACTAGCTAGTAGATTACTGTACACAATACTTGATACACAACATACAGACTGATGGCTATATCGAATCCCTCCCGCACCGCCACCCACCAAACCCTCCCCTGTTTTTTCACACTAGACCGATAGAATATGGGTGGAATGCGTGTTGAAGTAAAACAATAGGAACTGCTATTTTCTTTATATGCAGGATCAATAGTCATCATGGTTTTCTTCTCTTATTATTGTTAGTACCTGGGTGACCGATCTACGCTCGGTATCTTTCGATTTCTGTTCAATATCCAAGATTTCGAGTAAAGTTTGATTAAAGTAAAAGGCTTGAAGGCTTCTTAGGCGTTTTGAGGTGCACAGTTCACCAAAGAGAAGCTTAACTAACATCAGTAGGCGTACTGGTACCTGAAACTTCTACGCAATGAGGTTAGAGCCGTTTTCGAGAAAACAAATACAAATGTGCTTCTTTCTTTTTTTTTTTAAAAAAAAAATCATGTTAAAAACTTGAAAAGCAAAACGTTATCTACATGTGAAATTTCATCCAAATCGCTAGATCCATTTGCGAGACCGCCTCACATATTACTTTTTAAAAAATGCTATTATTATGTAAAATAGAAATCTTAAAGCCAGTTTGATATGCCCTATTAATTAATGGTGCGAGATTTGTGGTATTTCAGAGGATTCTACGATAACCCTTGATAATGGATTCTTATGTAACTCGACGAGAAAAATTGAAAGTAAAAAATATTTTTTTATATATATCTCGCTTAGTTCTCGAGATATCGTATCTCAAAATTTACGCGGTTGGTTGAAATGCGACCTGAACCAGAAGACATATTTCGCCATAGCCAAGTTTGATGGTGAATTCGTATGAAACTCGTCGAGACAAATCGAAAAAAAAGGAATTTTTCTGATATCTCGCTTAGTTCTCGATATATTATATCTCAAAAGTGAAGAGGTTAGGATTAGCTCCAGCCTGGACCAGAAAAAAAATCCACCAAAATGACCATGTCTATATGGTGGAAATGTAATTTCAATGTTTTATTTTGTACCTAGTGGTTGTTGTTAGGTTGAAATACAGCCTGGACCAGAAGAAACGTCGCCAAAAGCACAAGGAACTATACCTATAAATGATTTTTGACATGCTATATCTCGAAAACCAAGAACATTTATTCTTTATTTTCGATATGTTTCATCCAGTTCTATAAGAATTCATCATCGGGTTGTGACGTTAATAGAACATCATCTGTGCTAAATTTATTCACTCTGATAAAACTATGCTCATACATGGCAGTAATCTCACATCTGATCAGCATTTCAAAATGCTAATAAAACAATTCCCATAAGAAGTAACCTTCGTTATAAACATTAATAAAGCACAAGGTCAGACGATTCAAAAGGCAAGATTCTATTTATCAGAACCCTTTTTTTCGTATGTGCACTCGCACGCGGCTTTTTACTTTATTATCAAACTCTACTCGAAATCTTGTACATTGAACAGAAATCGAAAGATGTTTTATAATTAAGGAGGTAGCATTTAATGACTAACTAACAACCACTTTTTACGGTCATAAAGTAAACGATGATTACTTTATAAAGAAGTTTCTGATAAAACCACTGATAAATTTTTAATTATCTTCCTTTTTAAATGTTTTACAATTAAACTTGCAGTGTTAATATTTCCACGGGTCAGCCAGTATACAAGAACTGCTGCAAGAACTGTTCGTTTAATTATTCTTTGAAATCAAAGAAAATCAATTTGTAGGCTTTCTGGTACCTGAATTGTCTACGAGATGGCTACGAGATGGCCGTTTTCGATATACGGAGTGACAAAATTGTTCGTATTTTGTAAACTCGCTTTTTTGTAGGGAAGACAACTATTTAGGTAATCTTAAAAGTCAAAACGTTATCTAAATACCAAATTTCATCCAAATCATCACAGTCGTTTCAGAGATCCGAAATATATATATATATACAAGAATTGCTCGTTTAAAGATATAAGATTACTATTGATTCATACCGACAAAGCACACACCCCCGACGGAAATCCCCTAGAAACATACACGAATTTTTACATCAGTGTTTGAGATAAATTTTCCACCATCTCCCTTGGTAGTTTGTTATTTTCTTTAACTTTCTTATCCACAAAAGAAAATTTTTCCTTTTTTTTGCTTTGATATGAAGTTCTGGTTTATTGTCGTGGTCATCTCGTCCCTACAATGTTCTACTCCTAATTCTTCTTCTTCTTCCAATATACATCCACGTCTCTCCGTCAATATGTGCCGCATACACTTCCGGTACTTTTAGAGCTCACATTCAGTGTATTGATAATAACCCATAGGGTCACTTATAAAATATTTACAATTTTGGCGCCCGCTACGTATCATAACAGTCTGCTAAGATTAGATGTGGGCGATTCTTTTGACGAATACAGCCAAACGCTGTCGCTTATTGCTTGCCAGGTAAGTGAAATGAATTTACATAAAAACCAGAATCCAAATTTTTCTCTTCACTGTGTCATGGCGTTTTCTAGAAACCTTTGGTTGCTTAAGATCGCATCTATGTCATGCTGTGAGTAGCCTGGTAATAGTTTTCTGGGAAGCGTGAAATTCTTTTTATAATTAAAAAATGAACTTACTGCCAAATATCAAAGAACATTACAGTGAAATCCTGGTGCCAATTACCGGAGTTATCCATTAATTAGTAGAAATCTCAGAACCAGTAATAAAGTCTCTGAAAAGCTCTCCTCCTTCCTCTTCTTGTGTCATCTGATAACAGCTGGAAGGAAGAAATTATTTGTAAAACGAACTTTCGAAATTCCTAAATTGTTCAGTATTTCCAGTTCAAATATAATTCGATTCGTCAGTTTCATTATTCGGTTAATTATTACTACATTCTTGCCTAAACTCGTAAAACAGTAATAGGGATATTTGTATGGTTACAGTAAATTACTTTACTTTGCCTTAATTAATTGTAGCATACTTGCGAAATCAGTGTGACTACATATTTATTGCTTATGGAGACGACAGCTGATATTTACCTATAGACCCACAATTAGCTCCGTATTATTATGATTTTCTCCTTACATTTCTTCCAAATCTGTTTCAATAGTTTTATGTCATAAACATGGAAGTTTTTCTCAAGGTTGTAAAAATATGCAACAGATGGCACATATGACCATCTGGGTTGAAACGAGTACCGTCAGAAACTTTTTAAAATAGCAGAAATAGGTAGCTATTTTAGAGGACCAGATCTGGTAAATAAGAGGGTTTCGATACCAATTTAAATCCAAAATGATGAATTGCAGACATTACGGTGTGTGAGTTGTGACTGAAAGCATCGTTGAGATAATACAGCACATTCTTTTGACAACTTGCCTCTTCCATCCTCCTTAATAACTGCTTTTGGTTGTGATTATGACAGTTCCGCCTTTTTTTAAGGCAATGTATAGTCAGTAAAACCACAGATCAAAAAAAAATAACAATCCACTTTTCTACAGGGGAAGAAGTGGCGCGCTTCCACTACGCTGACTGTAGTTTTGATTCTGTGATGTGATCAGTTCTCGTCCATACTGTGTTAATCACGCTAATTTTTTCACTGCTAACGCCCGCAGGTGAAATGCAAAGATCCGAATCGCTCGCAATGACCCTTAGTTCCTTCAGACCTCTTCTTCTGCTGCTGTGCCGAGTCCTTTTCTGCTGAATGCATCGGCTTATCAAAGATTAGTCTCACCAAGGCCATAAGATCAAGTTTTTCATTTACTATTGAAATAGGTGCGAATTGGTGAACTATGGCGATAAAATCACAGTTTCTCGTCTGAGGAATTCTTTCTTCTTATTTTTTTGGTCCAATAAAATTGCATCATGTTTAGAATCTGCCCCACAGCAGATAACGTTCTCAACCACTTATAACAATACAAATGAATTGTGTTGTTGAATGTGCGATGTGAGCTCGCCATCTTCGGTGCTGAACTGCAAACGGATGTGTGTTGATTCTTGGCTAACTGTGTATCATATCTAAGGATCCTGAATTTCTTCTATATAATTGAATGTATTTCTCTTGACTGTTAGCCATCCGCGATAGCTTATAATCAAAATGAATAAACCGATTGTGGTGAACTGTACAGATCAGTGAATCATTGCTCACTGCTATTTTTTATATTGCAGATAGGACCATGTCACTCTGGCGACTGTTGTGAGATAACCAAATTAAATTCAGTTTTGGAATTTTCCCCGTTCAAAGCTCTGTAGGACGTTAAAGAATATAAGACAGTGTATTTTAATTACACACTGCGTTACATATCTCCCAGACAATAGACCGGCGATCACGCTACGTTGTTGCCTCCAAGCAACATCTCACCTCTGTCCCACCATTTCGTATATTCTTTCTTATTGGTTAAAATTGAATTTGTCCTGCGATCATTGGCTCAGCTATATTCAGATGAAAATTTTATCTCTTTAAAGCCATGGAAATTTTCACTAGGCAGCCGGTCAACTCGCAGCACTGGCTAGGCGTATCTCCGTCGCGCGGGTCACTGAACGCATGGCTGCCTGACGCTCCCCCGCCGCTGAATGAGACAGTAGGACTACTTACAAGTTGTTTGATGAAATGGCTTCGAAGGCTACATTTTTCGGAGGTATCTTGCCTCTCGCCAGCTTTTGATCGGCTGTCAGCAGTTTAAGCATCCGAATGACCTTAGTACTGGTTTCTTCCCGTTTAAATTCACATAACCACGTTTTGAATGTACTGTATGTGGGGACTCCCTCTCCTAAGGTTGCCATTCTACAGAACATCGTGTGGTGTCATCATTCATTATCTTTTTTAAAAAAATTAACGGATTGTTTCAACGTTTTTTAAGCAGATTTTCTTAATAGTGGTGAGTAAATATCAATTTTGTGATGCTAAAATATATGCTAATTTTTTACTAAAACACACGAGGTTAACGCCATCTCAAGTCACCAGCGTTCGAAAATTGTAATTTTTATGTAAGATATCAATGCTTTTAGTGTATTATAAAAAATGAAAAGAACTGAATCCGATGATTGTAGAACACTTTTATTGCTGAAATATAAAGTATTTTATTTTATGAAAGGAATAAGCTAAATTGTATTGCGGTTTTGTAAAACGGATGAGTCTCAATCACTATACTACCTACGAGAATTGTGTATGGCAAATTCCACGTTTCTGTGTAATCGCTGTGATAAGTTGCAGGTGTAACAAGATATTCAGGTATCACATGAGCCAGATAGTATGACGACGCTTTATTGAGCGCTGGTAAAGTGAAGGATGTGACACAACTAATTTCATTATTAAATCATCTACAAATATTGCACTCAACAAACGGCACAATGCAGTCAACTTCGAATCGAAATATGTTTGACACATTAAGTAAGCAATTCGGCACGAAGTATTACGCTACCTGCAGAACGGTAAGTATAGTGAAATACACGTGATGAAGGTTAGCGTTTAATTAACTATGTATTTTAACGTTTACGACTGCAGCGAAGCATATTTTTAGCGTGCTTTTCAGGCAACCTTGAACGTCTGAATACAAATTTAACGCTGGAAACTTCTGCAAAGGAATGTACTCCCAGTATTGCGGTGATTCTGTATTGTTTGTTAGTTTTAGTCATCAACTCGACGACGGATAACGGGTTTATTGCAAAATGTAGCAAATAACGTTAGCTCTGCTTTTACATTTGTCTTTCAGGAAAAGTTTTCGACTTCGAACTGAAACGAATTAATTTTTTGTTTGTTTGTAGAATAAATTATTTTTTTAGTAAGTTGATTGTTAATATAGCATTATTGCCAGCAGGAATCTAGCACATTGTCTTTTTAGTTGTTTGCCTCAGCGTTCTGTGATGTTTCACTATTAGGCGATGCTAGAAGTTTTCCAGTTTTGCCCTTCCTCGATTTGTTATGATGTAATAAGTGTAATTGCCTATGAGTCAAACGTGAGTGGCCTTTTTTTTTTTAAATTCGATGTTGCCTCTAATCTGGTGGTAAGATTCTGTGTGGTGTATACATGTTTGGTGCTCAACTGTTTATTAAAGCTAGAATTCTCTTCGTCCAGCTCCAAATATTTGGTTCTTCACAGCATAAAAGTCGATGTTCCACAGTATCCCGTAAGCTACAGTATACGCACGGCGGTGAGATACTAGAGAGTTTGCTATTAGTGCTTATTACTCTGTGCTCGTTTCCCCATGCGGTCTTCCAGTGACTTGTAGCGACGGCAGGACCCCTCCCCTCCCTCTCTCAAGTAGCGGAAAATAAATGAAAACAAAAATTCTTACTTTTAATATTGAAAAATTAATTTTCTATATATTTATGCAGAACCCTCGTAACTAGTGCTTCAATAAGTTAAATGAGTGTTTAATTATTTTTTCTTTAAGTAATACTATTTTCAACAAGTATTTTTACTAAGTTTTTTTTCCCCCTACCCTCAAGATAATCCTAGTTACGCGCTTGTTCAAGTCCATTCTGTTATACAGTTTTACTGTGCTGTTGGTTGTTGACTGTCATTTAATTATAAAACGTTTTGGCCTTTGGGTTGTTGTTCTTGATCTCTCTGTGTATCTAGCTGTAAAATACGTAGATTTTGTCGAATTTGATTTAGAAGTGAGTTCAAGTGACTGATGTCAATGGGGAGCTTCATTTCTGCAAGGTTCTGTTGTTGCCATGATCTGTTCGCAGATCCCAGGTGTATCACTTTCCACATTTTACACGTACTTTTCATGAGAATGCCGGCACATGCTATGTGTCCATCGATCAATTTTTCAAGAGGTAGCTTCAATGTGTCATATTTTGAGCGACCAGACCGCTCAGTGCGCAGTTACCAAATTTTAATTAAAATGGTTCAGTGACAGTTTGAGACGGACGGATGGATGAATGAACGGTTCCGTAATAGTCTAGTCATTCCCTCAGAAAGTACTGTGACATCTCAGATGGTTGGTAAATTTTCTGATCAAGTATTTAAAGAAAATGTGTAATATTGAACTCGTGGGTTTTTAACGAGAAGTTCTGCAGTATCCTGGCTGAATGAAAATAACGTGTAGTTGGCAGCGAGGAGCCATGTTTGTTCTAAGAAAGGCCGAAGGATGTGCATTTGCATTTGTGAATACGAGTGGCACTCCTGAACTGGCACAATGGACGGGAAACTGTAGCCGGACGCTCGAGGAGAGAAGATACGGCGAAAGACGTGGTGTAGTTGACCTCACGAGACAGTGCGAGAAGTAGTCACATACTTTTATCGGCCAATCAAACAAGTGACTCAGAGTGCATTGTTCAAATGATCTAGCGCATAAGTAATCAGAAAAATGATTGCTATAAACAAATATTTAAGTTTTGTGTCTTTCATAAGAAAAGGAATTAGTCTGTGCCCTTTCTGTGTGTGTTTTTTTTTTTTTTTTTTTTTTTTAGTGCCTAACGTCTCTCTCTAACAGCGAGGTCTTTAGAGACGGGAGAGGATGGGGGGCAAGGAATGGGAATGAATTTGGCTATGGCCTTTTGAAGGAAGCATCCCGGCATTTGCCTGGAGTGATTTGGGAAACCATGGAAAACCCAAATCTGGATGCCCGGACGGGGATTCAAACCGCTGTCCTCCCGAATGCGAGACCAGAACGCTAGCCGTTAGACCACCACGCTCGGTCTTTCTGTGTTAGAAAAGCGTTGAGTTCGGTTTCAGGCAGCCAGAAGTCTTCAGTATGTTGTGGACAGTAATACTTCAGTGGTGTCGTCAATGCGACTTAAAAATCTCTGTGAAATTATGCTAATACCGTGCCTCAAGCAGCGGACATTTTTGAGTCCGAAAGTTGCAGATTTAAGAGACTTGTCTTATTTAATGTGCATCATTATATACTATTCTGCATTTAAAAGTCGACATAACTTTAAGGTCGATAATATCTAGTGGACTGGGCACATTGACTTACCGGTGTTGTATGTGCTAAGGAAGCTTTTGAAGTCTAGTTCATTTACGTCTATAACTTGAAAATGTAGCAATTAGACTGTCTCAAACCTCGGCCATTGTTAAATCCCTGCAGTCAGCCCTCCGCTTCACGGATAATGTAGTTACAGCGTGTTTGAGGGGCTGTCTTGCTAAGCACCCTGCGGATCTAATTAATCGTCGTTTAGTCCTGGCACTTCCTGTCTGAATCAAATTCAATATTACTTCATAACTCGCAAATTAAGCGAACTTCAGACATCTTTCACTAGTTACAGTGTATGTTTCTTAGGACGAGAGTTATAACCTTCTTAAGCTTCTTCACGGACTATTTACATCGTTGTAGAATCCATCCTGAATTACTGTTCTAGTTAAAAATAATTTCCTGTCAAAATTACCGATTTGTTAGTGACTAGTACTTCCCGCCGTAAATGCAGTTTGAAATGTCTTTGTTCTTTACGAATTAATAGCCCAAATTTCCAGAGACAGTTTTCCTTTCGTCTCAGCAAGGGATGCAAGATGTTTTATTAAAATTATTTATCCATATTAAAGGAACAGTTTACTTTGTTATTGAATGGATTATTAAATTTTAAAAAAATGACTTGGGATAGTTGGTAAGTCAAGCTTTACACACGCTAATCACAAAATTAACAAGGCGAGCTTACACTGAATAAAAATCGAGTTTGTAAAAAAAAAATATTTAAAGAAAAACGCTATTAATCTTAACAGAGAAATTTAACATGAAATCTCTGTCAATATTACAAAAAAGGAACTCATCCATGAAACAAAAATATATGGTTAAAACATTCCTGGTTACCGCTAACACGAGAGACTATTTTTCCATCAGTCTGATAATTAATTACTATCTCAGGAAGGAAACTGGGAGAAAAAAAATAGAAATTTCATTTATGGTGTGTGTGGCAAAGAGACGACTTCCTGCGTTCAAGCGATCTGCTGGTTGCTTCACCAACCAATACTTATAAAACGTGCACAAACTGACGTCAAACGTCAAATTAGCAGCTTGACTGTGGTTGGTCTTGGAGGAACCATAACAATCCTACCACAAATATAACACCTCGTCCTTCGATGCAGTCTGTAACCACAGTCAAACCCTCTCACCCTTATTCGGCGAAGGTCGTAGGTGTTCGGGGATACCTTCCCAGCGAAATATCAGTGGAAAATTCTGAAGGTGGACGTATGTAACCAGCTAACAAAGGCAGCAGCACGCTTTGCCTCCTGCGTTACTCCATCTCGGCGCCTGAGCCGCATTTGTGCAATATGTTATAACCGTTAAGGTAAAAGTTACGAGGTTTCTGCAGCTACTTCACACTTTCCCTAAGATTCGCATTCCCATTCATTGGCACTAGAAGGATGTGACGGGATCAGTACCACTCCCAGGACATTGTTTACCTTCCTGTGAAGTTTCTTCTACGGTTTTCATTGGATAGCAGGCTGAGAGGGTCTGGGGATCAATTCCGGACTTTCAGCTCCAATTAAAAATCATCAGCTTCATCTGGGATCATACCCTGGTTTTCTGAATCGTACTCAGACGGTCTTCCTCCTAAGCTACGCAGCCGCCCATCTTATAACCATTAAATAAAATAAAACTAACTCTGCCGAGTTGTGACATTGCAAGTTCGTCGCTTTAACATCTCGTAGTTTCATGTTACTGCATATTTGTCACGTAGATATAAGCAGTATCATGCACTGTTGTGAATGTATAATATTACATAAACTCTTAGGTCGGTAACGTCTGAGAAAACAGGAATTTTAGGCCTGCACCACGTCAACACTCGCTACTTCTGTTCGTCATTAAATACGTATTTGATCGTAGTGGAAGTGCAGTTGCACCCACGAAATTGCCCAAAGATCGTAGCAGCCCGACAGTAGTGTCTCCTGGAGGCAGGGGACCCAAGACTATTGGCGGCATCGCTATTCAGACCATATATTACGAAATGTGATGTATTGAAAGATATCTCTTTCGCAGAGCAGTATGGGACTAAGTTTTATCGCAGTAAAACAGGTAATTTACATGCCATTTGCCTCATATAGAAGTTATTCCCTTCGTACAGCTGTGGCATATTTACACGACAAAAAATTCTTATTTTTTAATTTTCTTATTGACAGTCAAAGATCGAAATGCTTAACTAAATTCTTGAGTTGGTATGGGTCTCATGCTGCCATTTCCCAAAGATGTCACTGTGCTCTTATTGATGAAGTATAATTCAACTACATTCAAACTTTAAGTTCTTTCACCAGTTGACTGAAGTGAAAAACTTGTTCGATTTTTTTCCGGTATTTCATTTATTCTATTACCTCTCTCCACACTTTAGTATCTATACCTCACTCTCCTTAACTTGTCATCTGTTATGCTAAGTATCAATGTACTGTGAAAATTCTTCTGTAAATACCGTCGTTCTGTTATATCACTTTTTGGATGAAGGTAGTAACAGTTTCACTTCGTTTCTTATACCGATTTACTCCCTCCCTTCACTTCCTAATTTAATCCTGCACTGACGGTATTTAATCCCTCTGGTCCTCTTACCTTTAACTCCGCTTCTTGCGTGGGTTCTGCATCTGTTCTCTCGCCCAACCTATCACTTTGTGTAAAATGTTATTAGATCTTACCTATATTTCTCGCACATAGGACTATAGAGTTTCCATCTCTCTGTTGGAGATTTCTTTCCTTTAATTCCTTCATTTCCTCCTCGCCTTTTTTTATTATTTTTAATTTCTTCCCTCTTTCGTTTCTTCTCTGATTTCTGTCATCTCCTCTCCATTTCGACGAGCATTCACTTCCTTAGTTTTTCATTTTCTCTCCCTCTCTGACTTCGACGCAAAAACTCATCATTCCTTTCTCTCATCTATTGTAAAAGTGTCAGAATATTATTCATCACATAATATTCGTATAAACCCTACGTTTTTCTCTACTTTGACGTCTTCCGACTGTTTAATACCTGTAATGTGCAATCTCTATCACTTATTACAAAATAACCTAAATGGCTCTACTCTTCTGTCGCTGCCATTACGCAACTATTTTCTCAAAACCTGCCTTAAGGCCGGTCTGCACGTAACGTCTTAACTTGATCTGGCAAGACGTCAGATAAAACTGAACAAAACCATGTGTCCACATTCTTACGTTTTTAACTTCCACCTTTGCCTCAGTTTTATTAAACGCATGGTTGAAGCATTACTTTTAGTGGTTATTTCACTAAGTCTGATGAGATTAAAAATAAAAATGGTATAGAAGATCGTTGCTAAGGAGGAAAAGGTCCTTTCATCTGAATCTGCTTCGGAAATTACGTCATTAACCTGAAGACTGGTATAATTATTTATGAACGATTACCGACCATTATTTGAAATTGCTATAATTAATAATCCAAAAAAAAGAAGAAGAAGAAGAAGGAGAAGAAGAAGGAGAATCTCACCCCTTGAGAGACTGGCTGTTATGCAAAGATTTCTAGTGACAAGTAGAAGCTCCGAAGATCCACAATTCACAACTGTAATGTCGAAACAATCTCAATATTTTGAGTTCACGGCAGTAACGTCACAACAAACTCTTAGCCTCCTTATACCAGAAAGTTGTCAAGTTATATTCGAAATGCTGAAACTAGGAAATATACGAAACATTCAGCTACGAAGATGCGAACTTGTTCTAGAAGATGTGAAACGTGTAACGGATACAAGATGTACTTTAATAAACAAGGATCAGGATACTGGCAGGACAATGCCGTTACTCCCTGGGGAGAATTTGATAACATAAAATAATTTTGAAGACAATAATTATTTCTTTCGTTTATATTTAGCACTGCTACTGTATAGCTATTAAATAAATCTACTTTATTTTTATAGAGAGAAGGTTTGTAAACATCATCGGCACCAGCACCAGAACGTGCCGACCTCTTAATTTTTAACCAACACTGAACGAAAAGAATTTTTTACTTTTTCACATCCGTTTCATTTGTATCTCCAAGGTACACTTTCCCACATTTATCAACAAAGCATATTCATGATTTTCTTGTCTGGGTCACTGTAGTCATTTGACTTTAACTTACCGTATACAAGGATAACTAGGATACAACTCAATGAATTCCCTAAACAAATCATGTGACTACTGTCCTAGATTAGCAAAATCCAGCGCGTAAAATGTTTTCGAAAAGAGAAACAAAATAATAATCATTTTAGCTCTATACAAGCTGAGAGATGATTAAAGACTGAAGGGAAAAAGTCAGTCAAGAAAAAAACAATGCTCCCGCCGATCCGTTTTCTGGAAGTCATCCGTCTTCATTCAGTTCAGGTAAGTCGTCCGTTTTGCTGTTCACACATAATGTTTTTTCTGATACGTTTTACTTGATAAAGACGTTACGTGTATACCGGCCTTTACAGGTTGGCGGGTGTAATTTTCCACTCTCTACCTGCTCCAGATCCGACGTGCTACGTGACTGCTTGTGACTCTCCCTCAGGTGTCAACTACCTGTAGGTCGACGCCCTGCACAACTTTGTTGTCAGAAGGGCAAGCAAGCTATAGGCTTGTCGCTACAGCTCCACTGCGCGTCAGACAAGAGACCACACAAAGGGTCGGGACAGCCTAAGAGGGCGGGTGCCTAGGGTCAGTTGCAAACTGAGCTTATGTTAACTGAGAAATTTAAAAACGGCAAAAATTTGCAGTGATGGAACACAATACACACTATATGTGAACGAGAATGAGAAGTATCCTTCAAATGCAAATTACTTTCACGCTCTGAAAGTTCAATTCACAGATCGATTATTTCAGTGAAGACACCAAATATTTGATATTGCAGAAACTTTTAAAAAATCAATAACTATTTTAAATTAGATTCCTTTTGGGTAGTCATCTTTGGAATTCTACATATAAAGAAAATATACAAAAATATATTTGAAAGAAAATTATTGGTGGCTACGAAAAATTTTGTAAGTTTTTAAAAGTGTGGTTTCAACACACTTACGATGTGATCCATGAAATTCTCTGTTGAATGACATATACGATTTTTTTCCAAACTACACTATCTGTTGATGTATCAAGTTGTTAAAATTATTCGTTTTGTTATTTTGCTAAAACTAGTGGTACAGTATTCCCGTAAAATTTAAGTACCCACATTGTAAATACGGAAATAATTTTTGGACAAGCAGTTTCATAAATAAATGGAAAACTAAATTTGTTAATAGGTTTTCGCTAAAAGCTCGTACCAATCGCGGAATAAAAAAAAAAATCAAGATTTTTTTGCGAGTAATTGAGTCGCCAGCCTACATTTGATACCGGTGAACATTATTTAAACAAATTTTTTCCAACACACTAATCCTTCACCCAAACTATTTTTCCGAATTTTAAATTATGATCATTTTAAGATTAATATGAACTGAAGTAATTCACAGTTAAAAATTTCTAAATCGAAGGGTTCAGAAGTAGGGAGGGTGTGACAGACAGATAGAGTGTATGCGTATGGACTCAGCCTTTCATTTAGAACGTACTGATCCCCAGAATATTACTAACGTAACACTAAGCACGGCGCATGTTTACTTCGTTACTACGAAGAACACTTAAAAAAAAGTTCTCATATTATTTATACTCGTAGTCATAGAATCAGAAAAGTCTTAAGGCCAATACATGTTTCAAAAACGATAGGTTAAGAGAACATGTAGATCAACATGAGATCTTAAACTTACAAAGCCATGTTTGGTCTAGCACTATTAAAATCGCATACTGTCTAAGATTTAGTACGAAAAATAATTAGATTCTGGGAACTAATTTGTTTGTGTTTTCTTTGAGAAGAAAACATTTGTACCCTTATTCCGCAAATTCCGCAATATCGATCTCAAACTTCCAGAATATGAACAGCACAATGTTACTATTGTTTTCCTCTCACTTCGAAAGATTGATGACGGCCGAGAGAAGTGGAGATGTGTTCAAACATACATTCTGAAACCAATAGCGCAGATGTTTATAACAGATCTTAGAGTAACACAAACATGCACTCACAACACATTGCAATCTTGTTCATCAATATTCAAAGTTAAAAATATGTGAATTTCAAACAGAGAAAAGGTACTGCAACCATCAGATTTAGTAAATCAAAACATAGGGAAATAATTCCTGTTATTATTGAAGTACTTTCCTATTATATGTAGCTTCCATCACTCGTTAAAATCAAACATTAACAGAAATCAACATACTTATCACGTGTCCATGATTCAGAAAATAGACCTTGAACCTAAGTATTTGCTTCAAGTGTGGGAAATATTTCGTACAAATACTTGCACTTTATCTATTTCTGGTACCTTTTATAAATCTTGTCCTAGAATGGGAAAATGAAAATGTTTGCAATTCCAAATTTCAAAAGCTTTACATTTATTTATACACATACTACAAGAAATAAATCGATTTGGTTGGATTTCCCTAAATATTCGCATTTATTTGAGTCTAACGTGTGAAGCAGAAGTCACAAACACTGAAAATTGTTGCCTTTCTCTCAAAATTGTAATTTACTGATTAGAATGACACGTCCCACGTTGATTCACACAGGCATCTCTCTCTTCTTCCCGTTTGCTTCGCTGTTCTGTACAAACGAAAATCAGACACAAAAACGAGAAACTATTTAATACTTTGCTTTCTGGTAGTACGAAAGTACTTGCGTTTGAGAGGAGTAAAATGTCCATTACGTAATTCCAAAACTAAATATTGTGTTTTAAACTGAAATTATTAGTTATTTGTTGATACTTGAATCAATTTGTTTGTTATATTTTATGTCAGTATGAAATGTTATAAGCGTTGTTGAAATGTGTTGCTCTAGTTTTCTTACTGATTGCATTTTAATATTGCGTTTTACATAAAAGCAGAGCGCTGGACGGGAATGACATAATCAAAAAATATTTTTAAGAGGTTATTATTACATGTATTATTAAACTTGATGCTTGATTACTGCGTTGTCGAAACTGACCGAAATTTTTTTTTCTTTAATTTGAACTTTAAATTTGTTTTTATTTGAACCAGCGGAAATAAATTGTTCCTAACGCTTTAATTAGTTCATGACAATTGTCTTCAAACACACTCCGTATAAAAATTTCCCAGTCAAGGAAATTACGAAACTTCACAGTTTCTCTACATCACAGCAGGCTTAAGCCGACATGGTTCCTTGAAAGATGCTATGGCCGAATTCTATTCCGCTCCTCACCTCAAACCTCTAGAGTCTCCAAGGATCTTGAAGTTTACAGACCATAAAGCCCTAATCAAACGTGAACAAGTTGCAGCATGTAAAATAGTCTCTTCTCCTGATTCTTTCTTCAATCAATTCCTTGATTTGATAGTCTGGTACAGGCAGGTATAATCTACTAGAAAATATTTTTGAAACATAAGCGTTTGGTAAACGGAAAAATCTTGTATCATTGGCGCACTTAAAACAACATGATTTAAAGCTAATTCTTATATTCACTTTCAAACATTCTATCCTGCAATAGAAATACATTAGAGATACAAAAACACAGCTCATCCTGCACTCCCTAATAAGTTAGTAGATCGTGACCTTTACCTCATCCCCTTCCTAGCTTCTTCAAATCCTAGACCCTCAAGATTGCGTTGTTACAATGGTCGCAGCTTTTGTATATCATTTCTTTCCCAATATCATCATCTGCTTTTTTTTATTTGCTACATATAAGAATTAAGAATAATAAGGGAGAAAGAATGTTAAGAATTAGTAAACAATCACGGTTTCATAATTTGGAAATATTATTATTTGCTGTCATCGGTATCTCTACTGGTTTAATGCAATCCTCCATCTCTTCCTATCTTGCACTAACCTCTTCATCTCAACATACCCCTTACAACCTACGTGTTCAGTTATCTGCTTCATATATTCTTTCCACCAATACAGTTCTTACCTTCGACCACCCCCTCCACTAACAAATTAACCAATTCCGCACGTCTTCAAACGTGTCCGATCATCTTGTCTCTTCTTTCTGTAAGACTTGTACACAAACTTCTCTCCTCGCCCATTATTTTTAGAACACGTTCATTTTCTACTTTATCTGTGCACATAATTGTCAGCCACATTTCAAATGCTTCAAGTTTCCTTTTTTCTGGTTTTCCTAAAGTTTATGCTTAAAAGTAATACCTTACTATGGTCTATATTTAATCCAAAATCTTCCTTCAGTATTTTGTTCATGCCATTCAGCTTCTCAAAATCCTCAGTCTCTTCTGCTAACAGTAAAATGCCATCAGAATTAATACATTTTGAAAAAGAAGGAAAAATACAAATAACTCACAATGTTTACGGTAGCGTAACACTAAGTATGGCGTTAAATTGTTAACAATTAATTACATCCGATATTGATGTGTTAAGGACGACCCACAAAAGCGGAAACGTTTAATGATGTTGATGATTGATGTGTTAAGAGCTGCGAGCGTACCGTAAATACCACACTCTAATAATTAATCACTTGTTGTACAACAGGTAGCCGTTGCGTCAAGCTTATACGTCTGACAGTTCGTTACATCGTGTTTCGCAAGCAGATCGATCTGGCCGACAGGAGATGCGTCTTGTCACCCACGTATGTTATGTTCACATACAGGCTGTCACATGTAATACTGTTCCACTGATCAGCAAACTGGTGGATAGCAATACAAACTAACGGCGAGTAGGATGGCTGTAATCAAAACAAAAAACTATTTTGTCCATATATGAGAGCGTACATGGTGTACAACAAAAAAAGCGCGTTTCGTGATTTCATTTGATCATTATTTTTTGAGAGCTCAGGAATCGTTGCAGTTCCTTCCAAGTGTTTGTGAGAGTGTTCCAAACAAGTTAAATACTACTATCTAGATCAGGTGAAAACTTGAACTTGGTTGCTAATTCGTATGATCTCTGTTCAATTACGTTTATGGAAATTGTTTTGTGTGTGTGTGTGTGTGTGTGTGTGTGCGCGTGTGTGTGTGTGTGTTAGATAAAAGAAATATACTTCAGTGATCCTAACAAGGTAGACGTTTACAAGAACGATTAAATGAACAAACAGTTGTTAATTTTGGTATTCGAAACATTATGCCGAAGTTCAACTATTCTGTCTGCACATTGAGAAAATAAAGCAGGTCAGTTATTTGTTTTCTATGCGTTCTAATTGTTTGCTCATAAATCTTGAGGAAGTCTAGCTTACTCTTTACATTTAGTGAACCATTTGGAATTTAGCAGATATATGGATCTCCAAGTATAGGTCATTGTAAGGTAAAAGTTATCTCAAAGCTTGTCGTTTACGGCATGGTTTCCCAGATAAAGCGGCTTTAATATAGACGCGCGCACAATGCTCGCTGCCACTTGTGCTGAATCGCTTCGCACTATTGTGTTCTCAGTTGGCAGTGACACCTTTGATGTAAGTACTATAAGTGTAAAATACCATGCGAATTAAAAAATGCAGAATATGCAGATATGCTGTAAGTGTATTGCTTCTGTGATGTTAGTTTCTCTGCTGATGACGAAGAATGTTTGTGCCACTGCAGCTTTTGAACGTCACACAATGAATTTATTGCTATTCTCAAATTCATCGAAAGTTCAGATACAAAAGCAGCATTTAACACAAAGTTGGTATGCGGAGGTTAAGAGAGGAGGCATCAACTTCTGTCAAAGCATCGTCTGTTTTTTTTTTTTTTTTTTTTTTTTGTAACAGTTTAACGTCCCTTTTTAACAACGTGGTCTTTAGAGACGGGAAAGGATGGGGGCAAGGAATGGGAAGGAATTCGGCCATGGCCTTTTGAAGGAAGCATCCCGGCATTCGCCTGGAGTGATTTGGGGAAACCATGGAAAACCCAAATCTGGATGCCCGGACGGGGATTCGAACCGCCGTCCTCCCGAATGCGAGGCCAGAACGCTATCCGTTACACCACCACGCTCGGTGCATCGTCTGTTGGCTGAACTCTGGGATGAGTGACCGCAGTGGAGTCACTAAGTACCAGGTACAGAACCCGTTGGCTGAAACAGTTGTCAGTGAACTGATGCAGACATGAGGGAATGTAGGTTATTAAACGGCACCGCCAAATGGACAGTATAGCGTCAGGCTGGAATACCAATCAGTCGAAAGACTTACTTCATCACATGCATCACCTGGAGCAGAAAGTAAACTGGCCACGCAGAAATAAGGATCTAACATACTTCAATTCTGGTTCAGACTTATCAGAAATTATATATTTTGAACGCCGTCTTTAGCGGCATTTCAGATAAAGACGAGTTGTTATGAAAAATTATTCATTATTTCTCTTGTTGTCATAAGAGTAATAATAATAATTCCGTGCAGCCGTAATGACCTGTTAACAAGGTTTCTAGTGGCTGCGCATTCCGCCCCTGTCGTTGCCACCTTCCAGAAATCCCATCGGGTATATACAGGGTGGTCAGAAATTAACTCATCGGTGGGTAAGGGCAGTGTTCGGGACGTTGCACTAACGAAATAAATACAAAAAAAAATCTAGTAAAAGTCGTCCCGTTTTTTAGTTATTCGCAGCTAAAGTTGGCCAATAAGAGCGCTGCGCGGGCGAATTCAAACAGCCTTCCACCGGCAGTGTTGCCAAGCGTACTCGAGGCATGCGACCGCCACAGAAAACGAAAAGAAAAATTCTCTTCGGAAGGGGGTATCGAACCCACAACCTTTAGATTGAGAGTTTGCCGTCTTACCGACTACGCTGCCAAGGCACTAGAATTTCCTTGTTTTTAGAAGCCACTAGGGCGGACTGTTTGTTCGTAATCGGAATTGATCGGTAATCCGCGACATTTTTCGGGAAGCCTATGGTGGGGCTAGAGGATTCTTTTTTATGGGAAATGTTTTTTAATTAGTTGATCTGCTTGCTAGATTAATCTTTAATTTTTGTACAAAAATCGGTTAGTTACTGGCACCAAAAAAAAAATCTGCAAACTTAATTTATTCGTTGCAAAGAAACTTCTTTTATTCCATGTAATCGTATTTCACTAGATTTCGATCACAACATTTTTATTGATTAACGTGAATATCCTTACTACTATTTTGCAACAATAAAACAAAAACAAAAAGAATAAACTTTTGGAAAAAAGAACATTAAACCCATTCTATCGTTTGTAACGTAACTTTCTCTGCTGCAAAAAGTCTGTTCTTATTCAAACAAGTTGTACATTTTGGTAACGTGTATCAACTCGCTAACGCGCGGCAAGCCGCAAAAGGTAAACAAGCTGTTACTCATTGAAAGCCCTTTTGTCACTGATACAAAACCAAATTACTGTACAGTAGTTTCATTCCAACTTGACGTTATCAGTCGCAACATTGAAAGCCAACAGGGATTTACTTACAATAAACGTCAACCCGCAACAATAACCGTAATAAAAATGTATCCCAATAAACAACAATAACAAAAAAATACGGGTCCTTACATTTTACAGCAACTGCTCAAAATGTCCTCCCTCAACTGCAATACCGGCACGACAACGCTGAGTTACTGAATTTGCGAGTCTTCCAAAATTGTAACTTTCTCTAATTTAATCAAAAGCTAGAATTATCCTAGCCAAAAGTTCTTCCTCTGTTTCTACTTCAGTCCATAATAAATGGCCTTGACAGCTCCCCAGAGATAAAAATCCAATGGGTTGTTGTCTGGTGCAGACCAAGCTGGCCAGTGAATTGGGCCTCCTCGACCAATCCAATGCATCTAAGTGTTGACGTACCGGTACTGCAAAATGCGGCGGCGCGCCGTCATATTGAAACCACATGTCATTACGAATTGCCAAAGGAACGTCTTCTAAGTACAACAGAAGGACGTTTTCATGAAATGCTAAATAAGAAGCGCCATTTAAACGTTGCGGAAGTAGAACAGGGCATAGTATAAACTCACCCAAAATACCCGCCCAAATGTTAACACTAAATTTGTGTTGGTATGACTTGACAAAAATTGCATGCGGATTTTCGACATCCCAGATATGGCTGTTTCGGCTATTAAAACACTTCTCCCTGGTATAGCACTCCTCATCCGTCCACAGCACCTTCCTTTCAAAGTTTGGATAATCGTTACATTGCTGCAGGAGCCACTGTGAAAACTGAACTCGAAGTGAAAAATCGTCTTCCTCCAAATCTTGAACCTTTTGAAAGTGAAAGGGATGTAACCCTTTGTCGTGAAGGACGTCCAAAACAGTGGCATGTGAGGCCTGATAATTAAAAAACAACAAAAATGACCCTATTGAAAGGCTGCATTTAAACGGAGAATTTGAGGGATCACTTAGAATGGACGTATCTGCAATGCGTTGGCAATGACCCTAGAGTTTGTCCTCGGATTATCAGCAATCATTTCCAGGACATTGTCTTCAAATCCTACATTCCGCCTCAACCGATTTCGTCCGGCGTCGGGCATGTGGACAACAATACTTCCCGTCTCCCTCAACCTTCTGTCAACCAACACACGGTTAGGAAATCGAGTCGTGTAAATCTTAACTGCTTCGGCCCTGTTTTGTCCAGCAGCGCCATACGCCAAATGCATATCGGCGTACTTTTCAAACAAAAATTGATGACGTTGCATGATGACAGTGTCTTTATCGGTAAGCTGCGTTCGACTGCGAGACTTCTTCTGGCATGGTCCTTTAGCCCCACCACCGACTTCCCGCCCTAGTGGCTTCTAAAAACAAGGAAATTCTAGTGCCTTGGTAGCGTAGTCGGTGAGATGGCAAACTCTCAATCTGAAGATTGCGGGTTCCATCCCCCCTTCCAAAGAGAATTTTTCTTTTCGTTTTCTGTGGTGGTCGCATGCCTCGAGTACGCTTGGCAACACCGCCGGTGGAAGGCTGTTTGAATTCGACCGCGCAGCGCTCTTATTGGCCAACTTTAGCTGCGAATAACTCAAAAACGGTACGACTTTTACTAGACTTTTTTTGTATTTATTTCGTTAGTGCAACGTCCCGAACCCTGCCCTTACCCGCCGATGAGTGAATTTCTGACCACACTGTAGAACCTACTAGTTAATGTGAAATCCGAACCACGGAAGCGTTCTGGCTTGCTTCACATTACACATCAAGGTATATCAGATGTGAAGATCGGGTTAAGGTCCTATGAAAATCCCCACCAAGACAGAGATTCGAACTGGGAACCTTTCGATCTCCAGTCAGACGCCTTAACCACTGAGCAACCAGACTTCTCGACGAAAGAGTAAAAACCGTGACATCTAATAGTTTCAAGCAGGAAAGTTGTAGAGGTAGATAATGGTAGTTGTTGATGCATATTTTCCTTTGCCAAGGCTATTGAACCGGAAGTACCAGTGACAAGCATTTTGAAACTCGCGGAATAACAACAGCACGTTGCACCACTTTATTTATGACATGAATTTGATACGAGAACTTTTATTTGGCAGTTTCACAGTTAATCTTTATTTGCACAAATTATAATTTTTTTGAGAATTTAGTACTTTCGAAACGGCGGGTGCCTCTGTTGACCTGATAGCATTACACGTCACAAAAAATTGATGTGTATAATGTACTGCTATCAGTTTTGTGTTTACTAGAAAACAACAAAGATTTGTAGTCTAGGTAAATTTATTGTATTTCCAAACTAGTCTTAATCAAGTACCGTGCTGGTTCGCACTTTTTTTTTTTTTTTTTTTTTTTTTTTTTTTTTAATGTAAGATAAATGTTGACCGATAACGTGGTTATGTCATCATAATTAAGTTCTTGTGAAAGTTGTATTTCTGATTCGCTGTGCTCAATTGTTTCCTGCGTGTTGTTTCTGTTTGGATAGCGGTAGACTGATATCGTACAGAAGCCAGCTTCTGAATACGCCTCGTTCCAAATACTGTACCCATCAGCAGCTATAGGATCCGTTATTCAGCCATCGGTTTCGACAACTAATCTCCCAGTTTGCTGCTGTTCTTATGAATGGATTGTGCAATATACATTGGGGTAAAAATTTTATATAGTCTTGAAAAGAGTGATCAAATTAAGTATTTGGAGTTGGTCGAAAAAATATAAGACCTGTGATTTCAGAAAATAAGTACATAGCACAGAGTCATTTAGACACATGTAGCAATATTACATTTTTTTATAAAATTAATACTTTGTGGCTCATTGAGATCGGCGTCATTAGAGTCATGATTTCACCACGTCCTTTGGATGAACTCCTGGAGCTATTTCTGTAAACTATGGAAAACTGGAATCTGATGTAGGATCGAACCCACGTCCTCCCGAATGTGTAATATTACAGCCACTGAGAATCTTGGGCACCGCTATCCTGTTACACATCCTGCAGCAAGATTCATGAACCCCCTCGTCATTAACCTGTATAAATATACTCTCAAAATAAATTCGCAATTTGCTAATACTTGTGTACTGAACGGCGTTGTCTATTTACTTTCGTTAATGAAAAAATGCCATTTTGTTTGTTATTTTGTGTACGATAAAGTGTAGTTTGGTTACTGTTCTTACGATGGTCAGTCCTTTGGAAACGCCCATCAGGAAACGGAAAATAACGACGAATATTCTGTGTCTCGTTATTTCTTATATACCGGTACATTAATGCTGACGAAGTTTTTAACATTTTTTGTATTTAAAAATTGATGAAGAACAGAGGAAGGTACCGCTGTATCGCTTGCGAAGTACTAGTGTAACCGGAACTATGATTATGGATTCGTATTCCGCTTTAAGCTCATTTTACAAGGCAATACAGAAAACCGTATCACAGAATGGTAACGCAAATTACTGCAACTCGAAATACTAGGGATCTGTGCGATTCCTATATCGCAATTGCTGTATCACTACCCTTAAAGCAGCGATTTTCACATATTGCGCCGTTTTAGAACTTATTGCCATTTATTATATATTTTACTCAAAGCTGACTCGCAACAGGCCGCACTTCGCGCAAAACACAATCGTCGGATGGGCGTAAAAAAAATTTCGCACTCTTTCCTGGCAAACGAAAAAAAATTCTTATATCGTACCAATGAAATGAATAGTAAGTAATGTTACCACATCGTTTTAACCAAACAATTGACGAACATAACCACACATTTTTACCAGAGCATCAAGTGAAACGACAAATTAATTCATTACTGGAGCAGGCGAATGATATATTAAATTTTGTTTGAATAGTCCTGTTATTAAAAATATACATGTAAATTAAATACTTTAAAAGAACGCGTTTTTTATTAGTAAGGTGTCAACAAAGCTGAGAAGCTATAATTTTCATGTGTGTTTAGTAATATTTACCGTACCTCTAGTACAATTGGGCTATTAATCTGACTATCCAGTTTCTAATTGCCAATGGTTTACTGAAATCTCGGTTCCTTCAAACGTTCATGCCCAATTTTCTTCTAGGTACAGTAGTTGCTCACTTTCTTCTGTCGGGTCTAATGACATCCTCGTGGATGAGCCTTAAAACCACATTAATGATAACAAAAACGTGGAAGCCAGTCTGGAAGCTGTCACATAAGTAGTGAATTATTCCTTGTCTATGTGAAGGTCTGCAAATGTAGTTGATAACTCAGTTATCGTTAATGTGACTCTAATTAAATTTGCAGGAGAAAAATTTATCTTAGCAAAAAAACATTTTTTGGAGTTTACAGATAATCTCTCGTTTCGCTATTGAAGATGTAAATTATTTCCATAAAACAGTAGCTACAAATTCAAGGTCACATATAAGTTTATAATTGTGAATTAATATTGCATATTTAATTAGTGCTTTACAATAAGTATTAAAATCTGTTGTAATAGATTCATAATCGTTATTCAATAATGTTATATATACACTGAAATAGGATAAGTGCGTAGAGAAATATGTCGCGCAAAATCTGTACGACGTTTTCAAAGAAATACAATCTTTCTATCTTTGTTGGCAATTTATGTTCAGAGATTAGAGAGAGCGCCTCAGCTATAAAGGAAAGGCAGAAGCTTCGTTATGAGCGCAGCAATAACACCCAAGTTCTTGTTAGAGTAAGGAATCAGATTTCAAAGAAGTTCTACTCTCACAAGAATTGCAATTATCGACCACAAGAAAATGTACGAAATTGCATGGTCTACCGAATGTCTGGGAAAGTTTGTATTCCTTGTACTACTTTCCCACAGTCACGGGGCAAGTATTGTGTTACAGAACACATAAAGCACTGTTGTATTTAGATTTTTATGTGTGCATCGACGTAGTTATTAGTTTTTGAAGCTGCAGAACACACGTTAGTTTTCAAACTTGGTTCGGGACAGTTGAGGTCACCGTGTCTGATGTGGATCGATCTCTTAGTATTGGTTGATCTGGACATGCAGCTTGACTTACTATAACCAATGTGATAAGTTGTTGTGTTCGTTGGTCATTACTAGGCTGGAGATAGTCTTTCCCGCCTGTATATCTGATTCGTGTCATTTTATGTTGGAACGCAGCAGGGGCGATATTGCATTCCGGCTCCATTAGGATTGTCTGAACTTGGCGTTCCAACTGTGGCGCAACCACCCAGCTCTAATGGCGAGCGCGGGAAACGTTACTCAGCTGATCAGACGATACTCTTGCCGAAAAAGCAGAGCACAGTCGCATTAAGCCCGCTGAGTAGCCCGGCTGGAGATAGCTTTCAAACTATTCTTCTATTATGTGTGTGTTCCTTTGTTTTCTGTTTTGATTATTGGCAATCTGTTACAAGACCATCCATACAGGCAGTACAAAGTTTCAATGATTATTTCATATGGTTTTTTTTTTTTTTTTTTTTTTTTTTTTTTTTTTTTTTTTTTTACACTGAACTGCTAATACTGGCAAATGCCACACATCTAGAGATAAAAAATACATTTTAAAATACACATTTCAGGTTATTGTAAAACTGTAGGCCTATATTCCAGACAGTAAAACTTACTGCGTCGCAAACGTTGGTAACAATATTTTGCTATTTGGATAAGCACTACATTGTTTATCACACTTAAAGCAGCTCGGGCTGGCTTAAATTTTTACTATATGATGGCTGTGTAGACACGTTTATCCTCCGTAGCAAAATGGTTCGTGATACATTTTGGGAGATTTATACCTAGTTGTAGTAGATCTGCAAAAGTTTTTCCTAATTGTTTCGTGATACGTTGTAAGTATTTTGTTACATATCTATTACACTAGCATTTACCCGCTGCTCTGTACGCGCGGGTCTTGGTGTGCATAGAGATACTCCACCCTTTTTTAAATTTTAGTACCAAATATTAACTTGGAGAAGCAAAAAAATATATACTTCATTTAAATATTTTCCTCTCCTTTAGTTATTACCTTAGATTCGATTTTCATGCTATAGTTAGAAAGTGTTTTTTGTTATACTTATATTGTAACAAAATGTAATATATAATACATAAGAAATTAAAACTACCTCAAACACTGCTAATGGTCGAATAAGGACGAATCAAGAATCAGTTGACCCTTTAGACAAAAATATGGAACAAACTTTGCTGTGGATAAAAAGTGCATCATATTAAGGCAAAAAGAAATGTACCTTACATATAAGGCAACATGAAAGTTACCGTCTGCGGCTGTGTTGACAGTACGGTCGACGGTAATTTCTAAAACTATCTGTGCCACCAACGATAGCATTTGGAACAACGAATCTGAAATCGCTGGCAATTTTGGTTATACGATATGTGTATTACTCTTATGCCGTGGGTAGTAAACATATATTTCTTGTTTAGTAACTTCTATGTTGCTAGCCAAATTTCAAGCCATCTTTCTTCATCGTATCTCAAAATTGGAGTAGTTGGGTTCAAATGTGGCCTGGACCAAACAAAAAACATGTCATCAAAACCACTAGGAAATATGCACAACGTTTGTTTTGTTTTCGGGAGTACAAGTAAACACTGAAATGGCAATCATTAAAACACCTTATTAATTACTAACAATAATTGAATCCCTAATGCCTTATGTTGTTGCAAGAACATTCTGGCCCAAGCTGCATTTCGACCTAACCACAATCTATACAGATATTGCCGCTTCAAATTCAAACTATGCAGATACACCTAAAGACATGAAATTCACCGCTAAATACATTTTTGGTAATGACAACATTGTCTATTTCATGATTGAACGTCCGTGTAACATAAATTATAACTATTAATTTCATAATACAACTACTAAAACACGCGCAATAATACATTGACTGTATCGCAATGTAAAGTTTATTCATTTTTTCTTCCTAGCGATTGTTGTTAGGTCCAAATGCGTCCTGGAACAGATTAAAAACGTCGGTAAAGGCACATGGAGCTATACATATAGCTGATTTTTACTTCAGATATCTCGAGATCTACCTGTAAGCGATATATCACAACATTTTATTCTTTACTTTCGAATTGTCTATCACTATTCACTATTAAAAATTCGGCGACCCGGTATCTTACTATCGGTACTAAGCACAAAATTAATTACCATAAATATTAGTTACTCGTATCGAAGAGTTAAAATATTATGGTTTCACTAACGAATTCCGTATAATTATGTTTATCAAAATTGATAAAACCGAGAAATTGTAACCAAAGACAACCAGAGATATTCATGTTTGGTCAAACTAATCATTTTTACAGTCAATTAAACACCAATATTAGTATCTGATTCAGTTATTCTGTTTATTTACTGCATTCAAGAAAAATTAAAAATTCGAAGTTACAAATATTAAATAGAATTCTAAATTGTGTGTTAATTTTTCTTGTGCAAGAAGTGAAAATCTCAATTACATTATGAACAGTATATCATAATTTCATGTCTAGACATGTATTTAATTATTCCCTCCGTACCTCGGTACACATAAGTCATTAGCTATTTCCGCAGATTTTAATTGTAAACGTTAGCTCTAAAAATTTGAGAAAACCATTCAAATTGCTGCTGTAGTTTTTGCGCAGTTCCCGTTCAAATAATGAGACACACACAGCTTGCTTATAGATTTATAATAGTATAGATTAAACTAATAAACAATTGCTACAACTGAGGTGATTCTTCTTTCATCCTATTACAAACCACCAATCTCACTATTTACTGTGTTTCATTACAGAAATGTTTTTCATGCGTCATGTTTGCTTCCGTTCTGAGGAAATAAAGTTCTCTGCGATACGCCGATACGAATTAGTTTTATATCTCTGGTTCGTGGCTGCCGCCGCTTCTGCGTCGCTCCCCTTGGGCACAATTATGATGTAGAAGAGCGCCTTGCCTCACTATTCTCTCTGTAATTCACAAGGGCCCAGTTCTGTGGTGCGTGTGGCTGCTTGGTGGACGGATGGTTTCGGTAGGAAATGGTGACGTAAGGAAAAACTACACTCGAATATATCCGATGAACTAATTTCGCGTTTGGTAAATACACCGCATCGCAAATCCCAACGCCATGACTAAAATCAGTCTGTTGAACCATTGGACGAACTTTGATGCGATTTTAAATGCTACTAAGTGTCGTTCTCGTGGTCGGAATACGTATACTTAACCCTTATATGTTTCATACGGAAACTGAACAGTAACGAATTTAGTGAATGAAGTCGGTGTAAATCTTCACAAAATTTTTAAAGTGATTGAATGTTTCGTAGTAACAGGACTGTTAGCTGTCACTAATTTATATTTGAAGCTGTTTCGAACTAATAGTTGTGATGCAGCCATGTTATTTATACATTGTTTTTTGATATAACATGTAACTTAAGTCCATGTTACGATCTGAATAATACTTGCATTGCATTTTTACTTAAAGTAATCAGTTTAAAAACTATTGAGTCTAGAGATCCAAAACAAATATATATATATCTCAGGAAGGAATTGAGAGAAGATAATTTTTGGAAATTTAAGAGCAGTGTAATAGAAAATTGTGAAACAGGCATTAAATTTCCGAAATGTAGCCAGAAATGTTTTTTCGCTAGTTAGAGGGAACCGTTAAGATAATTTCTAAAATAAGTATTTTATGAAGTGATTTAAATTTTTTACCAATTAATATAGTCGAATTAAAATACGGTGGCACACCCTGGCCGATCATCCCTTTCCAATTCACCTTATTTGAACGATACATATTCAACCCGTTGTTATTAACATGAAAGGAAACAACTTTGTGTTAATTATTTCGCGACTTTGCAACGCAGTATTGTGAAGAACTGACATGTTGCGAGAATGCGCAATCCAGTTGCTTACAAAGGGTGAGTTTACTGCGGTACGCCTTTATGATGGTGACAATGTTGCGGGGCCGTTACATCAGCAAACTGCTGGAGGCGCAACTATTACCACTGGTACAGACATACTTCATCAGACGGCTCAATAGCTCGTCGTAACAGCCGCCGCTAAGCGCTGCCGGCTGTCTACCTGTCAGGCGCCCATGAATTTAATGCCTGACAGCGCCAGTAGGCAGCGTCTGAACAGGTGCAGTCGATGTGATTCGCGGGTTTGGGGAGGAGGAGACGCAGTGCTCGTCGGAGACCGCCGGAGTTAGGGTACCACTGTGGTAACGACACAAATTGCGGTCTCTATAATACCTGCGTAATCTAAATTGCTTATCCTGGTGGTTAAACGTGACGTTAGCTTAAACGAGAAATCCAAATTACAGAAGCATTGTAGCGCAACCGATTTACACAATTCAAGATTGGCAATAGACGGAGGTGTGGTTAAATTACCGATCCGGCTGGTATTTGTGAGACAATTTGTCTTGGAACCGCCAGGGTGATACCGATAATAGACGAGAGAAAAGAAACATGCCGGTACTCAGATACCTCCTCTCAAGTAAACTGCGGGAGCAAATTCCTCCAACTATCGTTTTGAGACAACATAGAAGGTAGCGTTACGAAGCGCTGGCTGTGATATACTTGTCTCTGTGCTGTTAACGGTTTGAACAGTAAAGCTGAAGAGACCGATAATGAATGTTGTTATCACTTAACCAACCGACCTTTTTTTTTTTTTTTTTTTTTTTTTTTTTTTTTTGGAGGTCATCAGTCTTGACTGGTTTGATACAATCCTCCATTCCTTCCTATATTGCACTAACCTTTTCATCTCAATATATCCCTTATAACTTACATCTTCAATTTTCTGCTTCATATGTTTTAATCTTTGTGGAGGAAAAAGTAGAAGGAAAGTTTTTCTACAAATGAACAAACGTCGACGAAAAATTACAGGAAAATCGTGTAGAGTTCACCCCTTTTCAATGTGTGTTTGCCAGTTTTCTTTAAAGTGTTGCAACGTGGAACTATACAGGCTTAAGTTTTAACTGAGGGACCAAAACCTGTGGGTGAGCGGTAACGCTTGGGCCTGGCGTTTAAGAGGACGTGAGTTCAAATTCCTATCCGACCATCCAGATTTCGGTTTTCCATTGTTTCTCAGAATCACTCCAGCAGAATGCCGGGATGATTTCTTCAAAAGACCATGAACAAATTTCTTCCTGTCCCTTGTCCCAATTACTTTCCCGCCTCTGATGAGCTCGAAGTAGCTGGAGCGTAAATCCATAAACTACCAGCTCCAACTTCTGGCATTGCGTATCTCTTTTAAGACGGATTTTTCTAATAATCTTAGCGAATTCTGCTACAGTCACCAATATATGCGTAAAAAACTACACATCTCACAAACACGCTTTACATGCAGCACACAGGTTATACTATTGATGGATACACACTGCAACTACATCATGATCTATAAAAAGAAAAGGAAGGTGGATGTAACTCATCAGAATTACTCTACCGTTTAAATAAGCAATACTGTGTATGAAACTGTAAAGACTACAGACATCACAAGTATTACGGTTACCGTCACAGATTAAATTAGCGCATTGCGACACTACTTATGTTATCTGTATAACGGTGCTGGTTAGCGTTTCACCTGATTTTGTTCATGGATTCCACCTGACATGATAGATATCAACAGCATGACCAATAATAGATGACATAACAGTAATAGGCAATTAAAGCACTTTAGCTCTCTGACAACTGAAAGGCGTGTTCTTGGGTTCCCAGACAAAACTACTCTTATGAAAAGGCAGTTATTATCATACCAAAATAAAAAATTTATCTTAAATTTGAGTAAAAAAGTGAATATGAATATCATTTTTCAATTAAGAGAGAATTTATCAAAAATCCTAGCTCTAACTTGGGAACCATCAGACTTGTTAACAACGGATTTTGATCTCCTTCATATATGTTGAAGGGTACATAGCATATATGTCTGTGGTGTAGTCGTTTCGCAAAATGCGCCCTAGTTTTTGAGATATTCACATGCAAATAAACAAAAAATTCTAAATGTCGCGTATATCATCTTATCAACCGGCAGCGTGGTCTATGCGGTAGAGTGTTAGCTTCATAATTTTCTGACCCATGTTCAAATCCCTGTAGACTCAAATATTTTTATGTATTGTTATCCTCAGAAATTGTCAAGCTTCACCTTTTTATTTTGTTAAAACTTCATTTTATTGAGCGAAATAATATTTGAAACAAATCATATAACCTACAATTCAGCGTCTTTTTTTCCCTGAAATTCTATTTTTCGTAATGAATTCACGCGTCTACTGACGGATTGTCTTTTCACAACACAAATTTCATTGGGTATGGGTGAGTCATATTAGGAAGCCATTGTTGACATATGGGCGAAATTATGTTTGGTTTATATGTTATAAGCAATGTGATTTGTTTTAAATTTTATTTCGAGCAATAAAGGTTTGAAAATGAAGTTTTAACAAAATAAATAAGTCAAGCTTGACAATTTTGGAAGATAAAAGTAAATAAAAATATTTGATTCAGCGGGGATTTGAACTCGGGTCAGAAAATTATGAAACTAACACGCTATCGCATAGATCATTTGATAATAAGGGGCAATAGTTTACTATATAGCCGATATTTATAATTTTTTGTTTACTTGCATGCGAATATCTCATAAAGTAAGGGCATTTTGAGAAACGTCTATACCACACACATATATGCTGTGTACCCTTCATCATATATCAAAGAGATCTAAATCCGTTCTTAACATGTCTGATGGTCTCCATGTTATAGATAACGCTTAGAAAAACAAAAATAACAATAATTGTTAAATATTGAATTTCTTCAAATTCGCAAGTGTAATACTACGAGTAGTAACGCGTTATAATATATAACTATTAGTAACACTATGTGCTACCGAAACTGAACCCATACAATATTTTCTTAGCTGTCAACGAAATGATTAAGAACGAAAGTATGACAAGTAAATGTCTAAATCTGAAGGGAAAAAAAACTGATGGCGAGGTTGCTTTTGCGATTTTTTTTTTTTGCGAAATTTTATAGAAATGATATTGTTGTTGTTATATTAGTGATGGTCTGCGCGTAAGTATATAGGAGGATGATCTGACATACAGGAGAAGATATACTTTCAAAACGTATTCCAAAAGTCCAAAATATTACAACTATTAGGAATTTCGAATCTGGAATTTCAGATGTAGTAAATTTTTTATGTAGAGGTGAAAAAGGTCACGTGTAGTAATTGATTAATAAGTTCTCTAAATGTGAACGGCAATGTTCCCGTATTGAATCCTGGTCAGTGAGAGTAGATTTACAAGCCCTTAACCTAAAATTGTCCTTTTGCTACGAATGCTCTTGAGAGTGGAATTACGCACGGCATCCAACCTTGAACAATAACTTCTGCTGGATGATGCGTGTTGCAGCGTGGGGCGGCACGTGGGCGGCCCCGCAGAGCTGTTCCAGCGGGAGCGGCGGCTGCTGGTGTCCGGAGGGTCTCGCAAGGTGGTGGCGGCGGTGGACGTGTCCGCCGCCGGCTGGTACAACGCCGAGGTGTCCGTGGTGGACGCCAGGGGCTGCCAGGGCCCGCCCGCAGAATATCGCTTCAGGACTGTGGGTGAGCCAGCGACCACTCTACCGGGCGCAGCGCGGCGCGGGGCGCACTACAACCACACGGAGGGCGTATCCACTTTGCATTTTATTGCTTTCAGATTCGAGCAGCAAAAGTTGCAGCGTTAAAATTAAATTCCTCGGACAAATTGCGGAATTCTGACCAAACTTCCGTGTTATAAACGCAATTGCGGTTGTTTCGGTAGGTGGAGTGTTCGACTATTGAATGTAGCGTCCCTCGCTTAACAGTGCAACAATTTTTTTTAAAAAATAAATAGAAAAGGTGAAACCTACCGCACAGAATGTGGAACAAAAAAATAGGTCATTCAACAGAAGGACTGGCAATAAACATGCTAAAGAATTGAACCCATATCAAACAGACATGAGTAGCTAAGATTTTAATGATGGTAATTACTGATACTTCCGTGTGAGAGGTGTTATATGAAAGTTTGTATACCGGGCTCTTAAGTCCTCAACGTCAACGAGCCGTAAATCTCCTTTTTTTTTTTAAATCTATAACGGATGTGGCCAACTATGACTAACGTTATAAGATCACTGTGTGATGCCACTAAGCGTCTAAATGACACTAGAGGTGATATAACCCACTTACTGCTTAGAATTAAAACACAAATAGGCTACTGCAGTACCTTATGACGGTGTATCGCAGCTGTTCGCAATTTACTCTTAGTTTTCATATTAATTCTGGTGATGAAGGATAACATTACTCCTCTGAATTAGCGCCTCATCTGTTAAAGCATTGTTATGTGGTTAACTGATTGCTTGCGTACTTCACAATAGCCCGAGGCTTTCTAAGAGAAATCCTCAGTTGAGCTCCACTCATTTCTTTGCCAAACACTTGAGCTGCCGCATGAATGCTCTCCGTCTATGTCACGTTACTGAATAACAAATTCAACACATTAAAACCTCTTAATTCACGCCATAATTCCCTGAAAAATAGCTAGATAATTAATAGGGAATAAAAGTACTGTACTAATAGTCCTGAATAATAAAAAAGAGTATGGCACTGAAATGGCGGATCAATGGTAATTTATGCAAGGGTAAAGTGTAAGCTGTTAAACACGCAATTAATCCTGGCAGTTCGCGCCAGATGCAAGCTGTTAATCCTGGCAGACGTCGCCAGATGCAAGCTGTTAATTACCCAATTAACGGCGTGTTGTGGGTGGCTGGCTCTCTCATCCACCTCTAAACTGTGGTGTTGCCATGTACAAAATAAATTCAGTTAACTAGTTAACATATTCTGTAGAAAGAATCTCCCCCCGCGATGCTTGAGCGAGTTCGTATCTGCGTGTTCGTATGTGCCCTGCGCCGAGCTGCTGCATTGCTTGCGCCTTAACGTGCCGCCAGCTGCCTCGGGGAGATGTGCTGCGCGCCTGCCTACCTGTTGCTCCTGCCGCCGATTCGTTGCTGCTGCTGTTGCCAATTGCTGCTGGGGCGCCAAAGTATGGTATCTGACATTGGTCGATAACACTTCCCTAGCATGTTCATAGGAGCCTCTGTATTGTAAATGCATCCTAATTTGTCTAGTGATGCAGATGCCGTCTGAAAGCATATTGGCTGAATGGGTCATGTTACCTTCTCGTTGATACCTCTATGAAGAGGATGCCCGACCTACAGAAGTGGGCTGTAATGATTCAAACTAAATTCTACATATCTCTACCTAATTAAAAAAACAGTATGAATTCTTTTTACCTTGGAGACTGAGAGATTTTAATTATGTTTGACTGTTCTACAATGAGTTTTATGTACAAAAGTATCGTATTACATCTTTGTATAAAAAACAAACTAGCTTTTTCGTTGATTTTCTACTATGAGAGTTATAAATAGCATTATAGGATTATTGCGTATTATATCAGTGTATAAAACAGACAGTTTATTTTTATATCAATGCAATAAACAGTTGTAATACAATCAACCCACATATATGTAGCTATTTCTGTGTCGTTTATTATCGTCGTTTTGCTACTGTCCGTGTTTGCTGAAGCTGGTTCTATTCACTCTTCGCTTGACTCATTTTATCTGCGTTGTTGATATAAAACCAAAAAACTAAATTAAAATATCTATAGAACATACTGATACGTGTTATGCTTAATGGGATAAGCTTTAAAGGAAAATACAATTTTCAGTTATTTCAGTCTATAATTTGTAACCCATTCATTTTAAATTAATGATACAAAGTTCTATACTCTACTTACCCAAACAATCAGTTCAATTTATTTTAGATATATTTTTCCAAAAACAAACCAGTCATTACACATTCTGTAACGGTGGTAATGTTACTGTGTAAGAAGACATAAAGGAAGTATGACAATTAGGTAGATACATTTACAAAATCCATTATTTTTAACTTGAAATATTGCCACATATGTAGGATTGCATGAAACATTTTCATACATTAAGCTAAAACAATTTTTGGTAACTGTTTCCTCAATTTTCATCTTGATACACCATGTGTAACATGCTACTTGCCAGTCCAGCACTGGCTGTTACTTTTTTATCTTGACCGATATCGAACATTCAGTGGCGATATGCTATATTGAGTGACTGGTCGATTTGTTTGTTGTGGACTTGAATAGTGGGTTATGTGAGTATTATCAGAACATCTAGCACGTTATACGTTTTCGAGGCCAAATTCGTTCTAACTGATCAATCATTCACTAGTCTCTACTGGAAGAGGGTCATATACCTTCAAAATTACCAGTTATGATTCTATATTAATGAGCCTAATGAGGTAAGTCACCTAATTTTTGCAACTCGGAAATTACAGGCGTGCATGATGATTCAGGCTTCTGTGTTACCTAAAAATATTTCGATTCATAAAATTTTCCTCTACAAACAATGAAATTATGTTTAATAACGTTAATCTACTTGAACGGACTACCAGTTAAAGTAAACAGGTGCATCCAGTAAAATATGTTCATACATTTATTGTTATTTTACTGTAAACTAAATGTATGGAATAGTTATCACTACTGTCAGTACAACTTGGTTGCCTTCTACATCGTAATGGCTATATTAGAATTATCTGAAATAAATGTGATACTCTTTATCAGTACTGCCTCAGACAAAAGATAACCTCAAGTGAATGTAAAATTCAATACTATTTTTACATCTGATTACTTTTGAGATCCTCAACTTATATATCTTGGGCACAGGCATGAGTACGACATTACTCGAAATTATCAGTAATACGTTGTAAGTTAATGGCACCACGTTCGTAACTAGCAATAATACAGAACTACACTAAAATATCAAAAGTCATGGGATACGTCATAACATTGTGTGCGATCCCTCTTTGCTCTGCGAAGTGCAGCAACCAGACGTGGCATAGACTCAACATGTCACGTGAAGACGTAGACAGCCATGCATCCTCTAGATGCGGCCGCAATTACGAAAGTGTTATCGGTTCAGAAAGTTTTGCACGAACTGACATTTAAATCATTTCGCAGATATATTCGATAGAATTCTCGTGTGGTGATTATTCGTTGAAATTGTACAGAATGTTCCTCAAACCAATCGTGAACGATTTTGGATGTGCTGGGAAAGTCCTTCTTTGTCTGCGAACATGGAGGCCATGAATGGCTACAAATCTGAACATAACCGTTTCAATTCAAAAACTTGGTTCAGTTTGACCAGAGGTCCCAGTCCATGCCGTGTAAACACAGCCCATACCAGGACGGAGCCACCAACAGCTTGCACAGTGCCTTACTGACATCCTGGTTCCATGGCCTCCTGGGGTCTGCGTGGCACTAGAACTGTACCATCAGCTGTTACCAACTCGAATGGTGACTTATCTGACCACGTAATTTCTTTCCAGTCATCTATAGTTCAATCGACATGTTCACGAGCCCAGCAGAGTCACTCTCGTCGGTCTTCTTCTGCCACATCCCATCAACGTCAAATTTTGCTGCCTACGTCCCACATTTATTGATGGTGTTCTATGATGCAGTGATGCCTGTCTGTCAAAACTGACACCTCGACGCAGATATTTCAGGTCTCGCTCATGAAGTAAACGTGTTCGGTTACTGCGTTGTCCATGTCTGAAATTATATATTCATGGAACATTCTTGATACTGCGGATCGATGAATATTGAATCACGAAATGAATTGTCCCATGCATCTAGCACCAACTACCATACCGCGTTCAGAGTCTAGTAGTTCACGTCGTTCGACCATAGTCACATCAAAAAATCTTTCACACGATTCACGATAATACATATGAAAGCCCCAATACTGCAAGGCAAATTTATACCCTTCTTCCGCAGTGCTGACACCATCTGGATATTTACATATTCCTATTCCATGACTTTCGGCATTTCAGTGTATAATATAAGAGATACGTCCGTTGGTATAAAACGTTTATTATGCTGGTGTATTGTTTGCTTCAACCATACCTCATTTTATCTAATTGTGTGATACTCCTTGTATTTTCACCCTGTCTTCTACGTAATTGCCTTTTTTCCTTTCTTCATAACAGCGCAACACTATTGCAATTGCTCGCATTTCAGCACATACACACAAAAAGCAGATGAAGGTCAGTGAAAAAATTGTTGCGCAATATTTTATTGAACACGTTAGCTTATTTGCCGGGTATGATTGTTTTTTCTTTTTGTTGTGCTAGCAGAATCACAGTAACAAATACTACTACGTCAACAGTAGATCTTTTTTCCTCAAAGTGACTATCTTTTAGTTTCTGTGTGTTCGTAGAAAGAGGAGAGATATGCAGCATTTTCGGTCAAATGGAAACTACATTTTTTTAAACAAATTTGTCAAAATTAATCATAAAATCATTATTTTTATGTATTTTTCTATATCCTAAACGCCAGATAAAAAATTACGTTTTTATTGCTATTGTCATGAAAGCCTAACTTGCTTATGCATCCAAAACATTTCATTACTTGTTTGGGAGAGAGTAAATACATTTTTATCGTATTATGCCAGTGCAGTGTTAAATATCATTATGGTGATTACTTATGTAGAAATTTTTTAAGCTTATTATGTCAATGAACACGTTAATCACCTAGATAAGCTTTCTACGTGTACGCTTGTTGTGATTCGTACCAGCTTTGTTGAGTTTGATGTGACATGTTGTTGAAGCAAAAATTCATTTAACTGATATTTTCCCATGTTACCATCTTCTTTCCTTGGACCCAAATACAAAAGTTCCCTCTACACCTTTTGATCTTTGCATTGCTTGTTATCTGCAGTCAATTTTGGGGCTTCGCTTCAGAATCTTCGTTGTTCATCATACCAAGTGACCTGACATTCCATCCTGCCTTGCTGATTCATGTACGTTGTCTTCACAATTGCTTCCATCAGGAATGCTTCATTGGGATTCATTTTTGGCAAATTTCATGGTCAGATTCCTGACTGAAATTCTCGGTGGATTGATGTGTCTTTTCTGAGGACAAGTATTTTTTAGTCGCCAACGATTCGAAACTTGCAACTTCCTCGAAGCCTCGGCAAATGGAGACGTCAACGTATTCGTCTGATACAACAGAAGATGCTGGACTGGGGCTAACAGACATGTCCTTCAATGTCACAGACGCTCCTGGCAACAAGACAGTACCAGGTAAGACGGCAAGTGCATTTATAGTCTCTCACTGTGATACTTAAAATTATTTAGCAACAGCAAATAAGTAACGGAATTAAGTGTGAAATTCAGCCAGAAGAGCATCACACGTACAACTTTGTACATAACACTTTAGGAAGCATTCCCAGCTTAGAGTCGCCAGAGTATGGGAATAATTCTTCCTTGTTTTTGCTTGTGGTCGATGTCATTAGAGATGGGAGGGGACTAGGGGAAATAAGACGAAGGAATTCGGCCGTTGCCTTTTGAAGGAACCATCTCGGCATTTGCTTGGAGCTATTTATGGAAACATAGGAAAACCAAAATATGGATGGTCGGACGGGGATTCGAACCAGCGTTTACCGAATAGTAGGTGCGAACGTTAGCATTTATCCATAGATCTTTGAGGTTTAAATTCACTTTTAATCTCTTATGAAATTTCGTGTTCTTCGATCCTGTATGAAAATGTTAGTCCTTAGTAGTGTGCCTCCAGTTTGAAGACAGTGCTACAAACTTGCCTCGAAATAAGTATTTTCTTTGAGACATCAAGGTTGAATTACCTTGCCTTTTTTTTTATGAGCCAGTATTTTAAAATCGTTTTGTTCTCAACATCTTTATAAATTAGCCCACTAGATACCTCGTTCACGAGCTAAGCAACGAAATTATTTAATTTAACTGCTGGATTACTAAGTAAATAATACTAAGGAGATGCCGTTTGGTTCGAAGAATAGTTTATGTCCTGATACGAACTGAAAAGTTTCGAATTAGAAGAAGAGTAAATTGTTGAATCGAAAAACGCTAGACCAGATTATAATTACAACCATTAATAATTTTCATGATTTAAAGATTGTAACGTCACAGACTCTGTCTATTGCCAGTTACAAAGTTCATTTTATCATGTTTTTAAAAAGTGCTATAAAATTGTGTTCGTAGGGTTACAACCGTTTACAAATACAAAACCTTATTAATTTGAGATGGCTGAAAATTACAAGCTTCAAGAAAATTTGATGAATAGTGTGTTATTTCTTACAGTAATCACTATAAAACGGCTGCCAACATTGATATGCACAAAATACATTTATCTTTTCTGACACCGGCATTCACATTCACATTGACTGTATAACTGTAACTGTTAATATTGTCAAAAGAGAAGTAGGAATATAAGTTAAATCAATAAACCTTAGCATTCAATGCAGTCGTGCTATACTGATACATCTGAAATTTCGTATGGCTGAAACATCATTAATTTTACAGACAGTGAACTGCTTTCCTGAAGCCTCAAATCGTTAACATCCGTTGGAATTAAGTAATAAATTTTATGTACAAATCGTTATATTTCCCCTAGATCATAATAGCATGTCTGGTAAAACGGAAAAGTGAAAGAAAGCTGGAAATAAAAATATGGCGCATGCTGTTAACTCCTATACTTTTTGAGTGCTAAAGCACTTCTTTTCTGTTTCAGACCCAATCACGAGATCGAGGACAGAGGTAAGTTACCATGTTTTAAAAATTATGGATTAAAATTTAAGTGTACTAAAAGTCATAAATGTCGATTTAAGACTGGCAGTCCCTTGTACTGTACATTAAAAGCGCGATTTAAAAAATATTTATTCCTACTCAGCATTTCGAATTATATAAAACAATTTATTTTCACATTCTGTGATAGTAAGTTATAGCTTTTGAAGTTTCCTAGTATCGTCAGAAGGTTGCAGAGGATAACTCCGAAAGTGCGGAATTTCACAGTAATGATGGTTTTCTTAAAAAAAAAAAAACATTCGACGGTGTGGATTTTTAGTCACCCAATTAGCAATACTACCTGCATTACTAAATGGATGACTAAAAAATTTCGAATATACATCAGTAGTAATTTACCAACTGTTTCCTCTTATTTTATTCCTAGAAATCTGTTGTTTTTTTTTTTTCAAATTATTAACTCATAAAGTACAAATTTTTAGGTATTTAACTGACAATAACATTAAAGCGATTTGCGGATTTGAATATATCACTGAGTCTTAAAACTGGGAAGAAATATTTACTTTCACATTTAATCTCATCTTGACGCTTATTCCTAAAATGAGGTTGAATTGCTTTTATTTTTACCTTATAATCTAAATCCCATGAACAAATATTTTAATTCAAAATAAAAGAAAGTCTGATCGAAAATGCAGTAATTTTTCTTTCAAGTGCATGCCCACTCACCCAACCACACAGAAATAAACAAAACTGAATTTGTCTATTGCATCACTGATGCTCACTTCATCTCGATCGTTATTATTCAAAAAAAAATATTTGATGGTATTAATAAACACTAAATATTATTAGAGATTTATGATGCAAAATTTATAGTGACTAAAAGATTAATGACTCTATTTAGATCGTTATTTCTGAAAACGATTATACAATTCTGAAATAATTTCTCAGGCATGGTTTTTCATTTAACACACAGTAGAGGGTGTCCCAGAATTATCTTTACAACTTTGACATTGGATAAATTATGTTTGGAACGAGATATCACAATGCAGTTTTTTCCATTTTGAAGAGTATCTCTCAGAGGTTTTGTTTCTGTCTCTAGAACACTTCAACGTGTGCAGCATTAGGTGCCCGTACAATATCAAAGCGATATTCAATTTCTTTCCAAGTTCTTTGGAGCATCCCTTTAACAATTGTCGTAATTGCTGCAGAAATCCTCTGCCTGAGATCTGCCAAATTTCTAACCGGTTTTGATACAAGATGTCTTTTACATATCCCCAAAGAAAGAAATCCAATGGGGTTATGTCACTTAACGAGGCGTCCAGTCAATTGGACCCCCTCTTCCTATCCACCGACCAGGATATGGTTTATCTACAAAATCACGGACATCATGAGCCCAATGCGGAGGTGCACCATCCTGCTGGAAGATGACTGTTGGTTGAAGGACTTTCAGTTGGAGGTCAACGAATTCTGTTAGCATATCCAAGTAAACTGTGCCTGTGATTGTCTGCTCAGCAAAGAAGAAGGGGCCAATGATTTGGTTGTGCATAACACCGCACCACATATTAACCTTTTGGCAGTCGCGCTCTATCTCTCTAAATGCATACGGACGTTCAGAACCGCAAATTCGAACGTTGTGCCTGTTAAGTAACCAGACGCGTGAAAGGTGGCCTAATCTGAAAAGAGAACACGGCTAAGGAAATCATCCTCAGTGTCCATTCTCTCCAACATGTTTGCAGCAAACGCAGCACGTCTCTGTTTATCTCCTGGCTTGATGGCTTGCAACAGCTGCATTTTGTATGCATACAAGTGCAACCGTCTGTGTAACACTCTGTGTATGGTTGAGCGTGGTAACTGCAACTCTCTGGCGGCGGTGCGGAGAGATTTCTTGGGACTACGAGCGAATGCCTCACGAACTCGTTCAACATTCTCGTCACGTATGCATGATCGACCAGCGCCTTTCTGATGGAGGACACTACCAGTTTCCATGAACTGCAGATGCCACTGACGAATTGATGGTCTTGTTGGTGGTTCTTTCCTATCCGGAAATTGCGTCGCACTTGCGTATCCGATCGTGTCTCTATAAACCAGGAAACACACTGAGCTTTTTCGTGTGGGGTGTACTTTTTCAATAAATGTGATGTAACTACCTACTTGTCACGAAACCTCACCTGAAATGAAACAGAAAAAATCTTTGAGAGATACTCTGTAACATACAAAAAAAACTGCATTGTGATATCTCGTTCCAAACATAATTTATTCAATGTTAAAGTTGTAAATATAATTCTGTAACACCCTGGTTTTTTTTTTAAAAAAAAATGTAGTTACGATCATGTTGCTAAATACATTTAATTATTGTTTATCACATTTCCTTTCCGCATGATTGCAGGTTCCTGCAGGTTGAAAACACTCCGCCATAGTTGATTAGTACTATAATGTGAAATAGTTACTTCAAGAAATATTTTTCTCATGAAATATCACTTGATACGATATCAGTTCAGTGGTGCTTCAATATTACTTTCAGTACTAGAAATATATTCCATACAGTTTACGTGCCTAACATAAATTTCACTCCTTTTAACTCATGACTTCTTTACTTACGGTGTCAAAATACCAAATATTGGTTCCAAAAACGCCAAACAAATGTTCACTGACCAACACTTTCTCTTCGCTACATATAAGCAGTGTCAATAAAGCGATATGTAAACAAACTATTATTCTTATCGCTCGTCCGAACTCTTCCTTGTCTTTGTAAACTTTTCGTGCCATGTCAATAAACCTTAATTACATGATGACACTCTTTGTACAGAGACCATCAACTTACTTCTGGTTACGCGAAACTAGCTGCTACATAGTGGAAGTTTCTTGTTAAACTAATAGCGTATCCACGCTATCTCCACGAGGATTGCAGCTGAGGTACACTTTTTTTTCATTTTACTTTTTCAGGAAGCATCATACAATAAAATATCATTGTTACTTTCTTACTATCACAAACCCTGTGAAATGATGCAGCGAATAAAATTAAAACTCGCATTTCACTGACTTAGATCCACTTTTAATGATATCATATTTCAAAAATTTTGCTTTGGTTTGGAAACAATACGAGGAGGCATCGCAGAGTCAAAAACTCCAGCAAGATTAATGACGGACTGTTGTTCATTGGAATAATCCATAACATATGCATTATTCAATACTTCTGTGAGTTTGATATAGAGATCTCAAACGCTCTTTGATTCTCAAGTAGTTTAACTGTTAGCTGCGTATATTTATTTGATGTTGGTGAGATCAGCAAACAATTCCCGTCCAGCAGAATAATTCGTATACAAATCCTCGACCGAGGCTAATAGTGTTTTAGTATCAAGCAGCCTACAACTGTTTTACGTCATTAGTCAACAACTGACTTGTTGTCTGTCATAATAGGTTTTTATACCTAACTAGCGGAGTTCCCAGCGTTGTCCGGTATAAGTGGCGTAGATTTACCCGTACCCTACTTTTATTCCTGCAATGAGAAACATTTGTACAAGTTTCATAAAATTCGCGCCAAATTTTTTCGGAATTAAAGCAAACCTAGATTCACCCGGCCCTTACCAAGAAACGGATGGGTTGAAGTCTATTTGCACGTACACTATTTTCATTCGTCCGAAAAAATTCATGTTAATCAAGCATCGTTAATTTGGTTTAGAAATTGCATTACTACATTATTGAACAGCGCTGGATTACGTTAGAAACTCACATTTGATTCAATTGCGAAGTGAATGGATATTCGTTTTGCTCAAAAAGCCAGATACTTTAACTTCGCAGATTCAGCCTTTTATACAAATATAATTATCTTAAACAGAAGACTAATACTGAAGGCCAGAGATATTGTCCAGAGATCGTTCTTAGAGAAAATCTCTGTTATTTTTATTGCTATCTATGGCGTTTAAAAATTGAATATCCCGAAATAAAGGAAAGAATACTTCAAAATAACAATGTTACTTTCTTACTATCACAAACTCTTTGAAATGATACGATAAATAAATATCTATGGCGTTTAAATTTGAATATCCCGTATTAAAGGAAAGAATACTTCAAGTTTGTTTAGTGTTCAAAATAGTTATTATTGTAAATTTATATTATAGCTTTCATTAAAGGCTATGGTCAGAGAAATTGTAGTTGTGTGTTTAGTGCGAAGTATGCAACATCTAATCCTTCCATCTTTGTAATATTCTACACATCTTATTAGATATCTACTTAAAGTAATTACCTAATTTCAGCATCAAGATTAAAAAGTTTCTGGTAACACAAACCTGTGATTATATGATTTAATTCCTATATGATAATAGTTTTTTGTGCACGTTTTCTTACATTTTAAGTTGTAATAGGTAAAAAAAGTATAAACAAATTTGTATTACTTCTGTTTCAGCAGTAATTTTGATTATTTGTGTCCCAGTTTTCCTACTATTAGGCCGGTCGTCCAATGGCACCGAATTCGTCCGACCGGCCGACCGACTAACCCCGAGACATGCAAAGGCATTGTTACGCGACCACTGAACACGACCTCACACGGCCGAGTGTTGTTGTTGGTTGTTGTTGTTGTTGTTGTTGTTGTTGTTGTTGGTGTTTCAGGGCGCGTCGACGTCTAGGTCATTAGCGCCACGGCCGAGTGACCGATGGATCCCATTGAAATAGGATCAATCGGACGTATTCGGCCGAATGGCAAACACATGTTGTGCTCCTAATAAACAAGTCTTCATTTTTTAACTTTTATTTGATCTTGATTTCTATTTCTTTCAAACTGTATCATACACTGTGGTGGTACACAGCCACTATAAATATTTTAAAAAAAATATTCACGGGAAGGATTATTATTGCAAGTGCTTCTACGCAGTTATAATAATTATTTTACTAAAAATGTTTATAGTAAAGACAATTATTTGAATTTCGTACTGGAATATTCTCAAACGATTACGAATACCACCCTTGTCGGGACCGTATTTAGGCATAGACTAAATAGGCTGCAGCCTATGTGCCCGCACCTCAAAAACAAAATTTGCTTGTTTCTTATATTCTTTCTTTTGCAGCTTTTTTTTCTTGTATGTCATTTATTTTTTAAAATGAAATATTTATTTTAGCAAATTTTGCGACATGGACATAAATCTCAACTTCGCATTTTTTTTTCTTTTATAATTGTTCTGAGCGATGTTAATAAATTGTATTAAATACCTTAAATTTTTTTTCATTTTTATCTCAATAATCCTATATTCTTCTATATATGATATAGTAACTTATTCTACAGTTTAATAATAATTTCCGAATGTTTATTTTTGGTTTTTAGTTAGAAAATTGCTATAAAATGCGAGGTTGAATTTCAAAATATTTGCAGCGGAGGGCGCGCATGAAAGGCTGAGCCCAATGGTATACACAACCTAAATACGGCCCTGACCCTCCTAATACTTTGTTTTTACGAGATGGAAGTCACTATACATTTTTATAAAACACCTCGTTCACTTTGTGTTGAAGCAACAATGGCAGATTGGCAATGTGTGTCGGATGTAATTCGGCTGCAGTGGACTAGGTTAATCTGACGGTCTGGACGGACGTTACTCGGACGAATACGGTTGTGATGAAGTGGACGAGCGGCCTTATTTGACTTAGCAGCGAGCCTGCGTGCCCCGTGGTGAGGCTGTTTGTTTGCGCAGCTGCTGCTGGTGGTGGCGGTGCCCGCACTGTCGCTGGCCGTGGCGCTGGCTCTGGCCGTCGCCATGCTCTACCACAAGTGCGGCTGGATACGGCGCAAGCTGGGGGAGGGCCGCATGCAGCCCGTCTACACCTGGAGGGGCGTCTACAAGCCCGTCAGCATAGACAGGTGGGCACCACCTCATTCAAACCAACTTTATCGTATTCCAACTACAACAAAAGACATGTACAATCAATTAACTACATCTATAGATTCAAGCCATCTTCTGGTTCAGCTTGATGCAGTGTGAGAATGCCTCCAGATAATCTTCTTGCTAGACAGTCCATCATAATGTGGTCAGCAGTTTGGATACCACCACCGTCACACAACGCATCTTCACGGAGACACCACTTATGCGTTGTTGCATTGCACACTCCGTGACCTGTGCGAAATCTTTTCAATTGACACCAAAGACGCCTAGGCAAGTCAAATCCTGGAACACAGGTTTTTCGGATCTTTTATAAGCCCACAATTGTGAGGACTGTTGGCTTCCCACTCCTTTCTCCACTCTTCAAACAAGTTAAAGTTGTTATGTCTGAGACTGGCTGCTTCCATGTAGACAAGTCTCCTCGATTTTAATCGTGTGTGAGGCAGCTGAAGCAGGTCACCATGCAGAGGAATAATGTTGTTTTCCTCCTCTGCTTCCAATTCTCTAAGCTATATCGATTTTCTCCTCAAATGTTGTGGAGGAATGTTTGAAACTACAGGCAGCCAGCATACTGCGGTAAACCTACTGACGCCACTCACTATTCTCATTGCAACGTTAACCTGGGTGTCGACTTTGACATAATGAGCACTACCAAGCCATGTAGAGCAACAGTATTCTTGCTGGGGAGAATGCCAAACCAAGGACTGCTCCTCGAAGAACTTGAGCACCTCCACCCCATGACGTACCAGCCAGTTTCTTTACAAGGTTCACATGGGTATTCACTTTCTCTGCAGTGTTAGATAAATGCTGATGAAAAATGAAGGCTCGATCCAAGGTAACTTCCAGATATTTGGGGTGGTCTTTGTGTTCTACTCTTCCAAGGAGTCCGAAGATTGGTCTTATTCTGACGTAGGAAAGCTGGTTTGAAAGGTGGAAGCAACAAGACTCTGTCTTTGTCAGATTAGGTTTTAGTCTACGCTTAGAGAAGAATGTGTAGAGCTGGTTAAGACTCTCAGAGAGTCTATCTTCACAAATCTGGAAGTTTCTATCGTGGAAAGTAATTGTCAGGTCACCAGAATTCTGAAATTTCCTGCAATTTAGTTGATGTATGTCCGCAATATATAAATTAAAAAGCACAGGTGCCAGCACCGAACCCTGAGGCAGTCCAGTGTTGAGAACACGCCAGCGACTCTTTTGGGCCCCACAGTGGACCTGGATTTGCGATTACTTAGCATGTTGTTCAAAAGTTCAGCTATTTTTTTACACGGTACAGCATTTAGGAATTTGAGAAAGAGACCCTCACGCCAGATAATATCATAGGCTGCTGATAGGTCGACGAACGCAGCTCCAGTTTTAAGTTTCTTTTCGAATTCGTCTCAGTGTGGGTCACGAGAGTCAGAACCTGCTCAGCACAGCTACGCTTTGGCCTGAACCCAGCCTGCTCTGGGGGAATGACTTTATTAATGGCATTGTGAATCCGAGCCAGCACCATTTTCTCAAGCAGCTTATGCGTTGGGCTGATGAGAGAAATTGGCCTATATTGTTCTGGTGCAATTCCTTCTTTACCCGGTTTTACAACGGCTATCACCTTTGCTTTTCTTTTAAAGGCAGGAGGCAACTTTGACGTCCGTAATATTTCATTGAAAAGTGCAAGCAACCATTTTCTTGCGATAGGGCCTGTATTAACGAGGAATTCTGGGTCCAGTGGCTTTGAGGAGTCTAGTATACTTTAACGCGGCATCCAGTTCAGACAAAGTGAAGGAGTTTGAATATTCTGCATTTGGTTTAATGAGTTTCTTGACTTTTCACAGATCGAATTGTATCTCTATTGCCTGGCACCTTAGAGTATCTTAGCAGGTGACTGGCTAGGACATTACAGGACGTTCCTCCTTTCGTACCTTTCTGGTTGTAGTCGACATCCAGTTTTCAGATTAAAGACAAAAACTTTCTGCTTGAGTGTGTGAAGTCTAACCTCTCAGTTGTTTTCGACGTTGGTTAAGACACTCCAGCAAGCTTGTCGCTAAGGCGTGGTCTCCTCTTCTTTCGAACTTCTTGAGTAAATGGATGCGTGGTCCCAACCAACGATATAGTCAAATCTGTAGCTCCTACGTATGTTATGCTTTGCTGCTATTTCCACAGCTTTCAGAATTTTCTTGTATGATGTTACAGCATTTGGGACATTTTCAAGGAGTTCATCCAACGTCCTAGTAAACTCTTCCCAATTTGCTTTCCAGCGAGAGGATGGGGCAGATCTTATGACTGTTTTGTGGACACCAAATTAAACGACCACTGGCCTATGCTGACTAAGTGGAAAGTCATTAAGGACAATTCGCTGTATGCATAATCAGCATTGGGAGTTTTTGTCGTAAAACACAGGTCAGGATTAGCCTCTGATTCCCATCTGGACGACTTGAATGTCGTCTTCTCTTGGCATCATAGTGAAGATCCAAGATATTAATCTCCATCCATTCACACAACCATCTACCATTCTCATCTTCTTCCATGTAGCCCTAGTCAGGGCTGTTGGAATTAAAATCCCCCACATACAATGCAGGGTGCTGCAAATTAGGCAGTAGCAGGCAGACCAAAAGATATTCGGTGCCTTATAGATATTAGCTATACGCACGCTACATGCCTGCACAACTAAGATCTACACATTGCCTGTGTCTTGTTTGGCCACTGTGGATACATCAATTATATTGTTTCTGGCATATGTTGCAATACCGTATTGTTGGTGATACTATCTACTATATAATACCCAGGAATGTGGCCTCTGCGTTAAAGGTCTATGAAATCGCGCGTGTGGGTTTCTTGAATTGCCAGAAAGTCCACATGGTAACTGAACATCAGTTACTGAAACAACGTAATTCGTACAGTTATAATAAATACAGGAGAATGGTCATTAATCAGAAATCTTGTAATTTGCACTTTCATTTATTACGCCCACCCAGCACAAACGTCGGATTAAAATCGACACACTCTCATCTTAGGTGAAATTACTCGTGTTAACTCGCAGCATTTTCGATGTTCCCTATGTGGTATCTGTACTAAAGTTTCTCCTATTCTGCTTTGTATTTTCTTTAAATTTCTTCAGGATTCGTATTGTAAATCATTGTTTTTTCTCCAAAATATGTCACTGACTCAGTATAATTATTCCATGTTCATGCTACACGAACTTTGCTTGTACCTTACTTTATAATTTTATTACTTCGAAATTTCTTGCTTTCTTCTGACATTGTGTATATCACGTTAATATGCTATAAAGCTTCGTCTATTTTCTGAAGTGCGTACTTCCCTGCATCATCTGCCAATAAATACAAAACACACTTCATTCTGCTCCAGAAATCATTTTTAACGTCAAGAAGAGGATTAATCAGTTATGTATCTCCTACCGTGACTTCTAAACCAAGTAAGACTCGTAATGTAGAAGGAAGCACTACCATTTTACGCTTAGGAGACCAATTATATGCGTCATACTAAAGCCAAAGCTTCCCCAAAACACGAAAATATTGGAACCAACGTCGTGTTTACAATATTTTTACTTCATGAAGGAGTAAAGCGATATGTGGTTCACACGTACAACGAGTGTTGTGTGCATTCATGACTTCACGTTCGTGAAAAAAATCATATCATCACCAAAAAATATCAACTTATCAGATCAATTACCTTCGTGTAAACGACGGTTTTCGTCCAATTCTCTTAGATCATTAGAAGTATAGTAGTATCATTGCAAAGCTATTAATATTTGTCTCTAACTTTATTCTTTGCGGTTTCTAAAGCCATAATGATTTCTGCGCCTCTTCGTATAAGAGACTTCTCTGTAGACTGTAGCTGAAACAATTTTCTTTTTTAAATATCAGACGCCTCAGATTAATTTAAATTCTATTTTTTGGCATATTTCTTTTGAAACTCTACAGAGTACCTAGAAATGCCAGGAGGATTTGTCGTTAATGAGCGTTTACCAGAGAGACGCTTGGCAGGTTTCAGCTTACCTTTTACGACATCCCAAACCTCCCCACAATGATGTCAGCCGGCGAAGGACACGCGTTCCAGAGCACAACGGTGAAGCTGTGGTAACCTAAGCTTTTCTTTTAAGAGGGCTTTCCCGTTTAAATCGAAGAATCAGTAACATACTGAAGCATACACAATTTATTCAAACAAAAAATTACTTTGCCGTTTATTATAAAGTTGTTATTAGAACGACAATTTGCAGGAAAATAATGTAATAACATGTTCACTACTGATTCCTTGAAAGACGTACAACAGTAGAAGTCAAACATAAAATTAACATGTTTCATCAAACAGTTACTCATAATGAATATCTTCAAAATAACATTTCTGTACAGTACAGTGATGCACTTACTTCTCAGCACAGGATACACAAAAGATAGTACATCTGCTTTCAAATTGTCTTAGTTCTGAAATAATCGTACCCATTTATTTAGATTTTCTTGTAATACATATGGTAATCTTCCAACAAACACTTTTTATCTATCATGCATGATGATCGTTTATGGGCGCTATTTATTTTGATTTAAAATTGTTTGTACAGTATTTCTCTACACATCCAATACAACTGCAGCTCCCCTTTGTCGTGCATAACACAAAGCCTGCAATAATAATAACAGGCCTACAAAGCCGGGCCGTCAGTTAGAACATCAACGCTCTGACTTTCCAACGTCAATTCAAATCTTGATGCTGCTTTATCGACGTCAAAAGTGACTGAAACATCTCATTACATGAGCTTGGTAGAGCCCCTTTGAAGAACTTAGCTTCAGAGTTGACGGAAACTGGAAACTACGTCTTTATCTGACCACTGTTTACATTAGTCGCCATAGTAGGAAATGAAATACTTGTCGTTCGTCCCTTGACCCGTTCTTTCCTTTTACCTCTTTCTATTCTTGGAAAACATTCACTGATATGTTGTGAACCTGATGAGTTTTTTACAAATATCTTTGTGTCTGTCTACTTTTCATACCAGGAAAAAATAATCTGCCAATTACGTTTTCACTCTGTGTTTATTAACCGCGGGAGAATATCAGCTACTCAAATTTTTCAAAGACCTTAAGTATTGTAATTTAAACTGGATTTGTCATCTCATCTGCATGAGTCGTACAAGCTCCCAGCCTGCTATGTTATACTTACTTGCAATTTATCGCTGGACTACAATTTACAGTAATCACATATTTTTTAAATAAATTAAATTTAATTTATTTACACCAAACTATGCACGAACATATATTTAAAAGCGCGCCACCCGCCGAATAAAACAGAAGACAAACGGTAAACAAACCTGCTAATCAGCGATGTACAGTAACTAAACGTAAGACATCAGAACTCAAAGTATATTACAGTGCTACGCAAATAATCACAAAAATGCAGCCAACGTGTGTAATATATACTGCAGCTACAAACATAACTGATGCTAAAACACTGTACAATTATAAGCATATGTGACGAAAGCAAAATGTAAGTAAGCTTAAATCTGTATATACCACATTTTCATGTTTAAATTGTAAAATAGAATAAATGTTAACAGACAAAACCGCTGAAGGTGCTTCCCAAATGAAGCGAAACACGTTCGGAAAATAAAATAACAATTTCAATTGCATTGGCGTTACAATTATTCATAAAATTGATTCTATCGCAATTGAGGAAATGGCCCAAAATATCCAAATGTTAAATTAAATTTACATTAACATTGAATACCATCTGTTGTATTAAAAGGGCAATAAGGGTTTTTTTAAAAGTTTTATTATTTAAAATAAAAGCTCTCGGAGACAACCTCAATAAAATATTGAAATTGTTTGTTGATGAAGCAGTTATCTGTAGGGAAGTAAACTTTTCTGAATCTCGACGCTATGTCGACATAGTGCGAAACGTAACAAATGAAACTAAAGTGCAAGGTAATATGCTGAGTACAACGTAATCTATACAACTCCTGATGTGGTTGAACCCGTTATTTACTTTGTCTTAAGAGTACAAAACAGCGCAAGTGAAAATTTCATATTAATTTGGTATCAAGTAAAGCGAATACTAGAATGCAATTATTCGTCGATTTTGAAACAAATGTAAGGCGCGTATCAAGGGGAGGAGATAGCGTGCGTCCCGTTCAGTGTAGAGGCTGGATTAGGACTGTTAACAAGACCGACTACGTCGTTCCTGATTGTATTTATTGGTATAGAAACTGCATATAAACTGCGAAAAATAATTCGTCTGCCAATATATTAGGTTCTCAATGACAGGGATGCCACAACAACGACAATTTGTATTCCCTCAGGCCAGGGGATTTGTAACGCTCAGAGTAGAGCTCTCTCTGAAATCCATACTATTGTGAATTGCAGACTATGGGTGCAGATATAGATACAATTATTATGGCCAAAATTACAATCTGATATTCATTAATCGGATTGCAGGGGTAATAAGGACAATATATAGTTGTGTTTGCAATACTGAACAGCTCTAATATGTATGGTGGCAGCACCGACTTAAGCGTCAGTGTACATGTATGCAGAGTCGATCTCTTGGAGTAGTCTGATGTAGCAGCGTGAACATATGATGTAGACAGTCACCCGGTGCCCCTAAAGATACTGTATTGTCGAAAAGCGAGCAAGACGATAATGTCACTCACTGCAGACCATCAGTAAAGCGTCTTCTCTCCCTGAAAACAGATTTTTAACGGTAATTATAATAATCATTCAATGCAGAGCGAGTACAGTCGGGTATTCTCGTGTTTTCGGTCAACGGAAGACGGACTCAATGTCCTGAATTCATTTCGTGTACCATAAGAAGACGCTGGATGCTGACCCCGCGTAGGTGGTCTCGTGTTATTCATGAGGGTGGCCTATGGGTCGGGATCAAAAATTTGTTTAAACAAGAGATAAGGGAAACCATCCAACTCCTCTTCACCCGCTGACAACACACACAAAAATGCTTCGAAATGGCAGCTGAGTTCGACCGTCATTACAAAATGTTTCCTTACCAGTGCTTCGGAAATATGAAAAAATTTATTGCATATTTCTAATAGTTTGATGGTATGAATAACAGAACTGGTACACCTATCTTCCCTTCGAATTGAACGAATTGAATGGCTTTACGCCTCGTCGACGTCGAGATCGTTAGAGGCGGAAAATTAATGGAAGCAAGCAATGATAAGGAATCCAGCCTTGGCCTTTTGAAGGAACTATTCGCCTGGAGAGATTTAGAAAACCCATGCAAAACCGAAATCTGGATGGCCGGACGGGAATTCGAACCCACGTCCCTCTGAACGTGAGGCCAGAAGTTCGAATCTCGGTCCGACCAACTAGAGTCTGGTTTTCCATGGCTACTCCAAATTATTCCAGGCCAATGTCGGGATGGTTCCTTCAAAAAGGCCATGGCTGAATTCCTTCCCGTTCCTTGCCTCCAGTCCCTTCATTATTATCATTGGGGACCATCTTCAGTTTCCCGGGTGTGGTTTATGAGCCTTGGTTGTTGTAGATGATAATCTTCCTCTGTCTCCTATCCAGAAAGGTTTCTCTGTCCATGATATAATTCCAGTTCCAGCCTTTTCTCTCTATGTCCTCCTTCAGTTGGTCTGTCCATCTTCTTCTTGGTCTTCCCACTGGTCTTTTGCCCGCTATCCTTTTTTCCACATAAGTTTTTGGTAGTCTTGTACTAGTCATTCTTTTGTCGTGACCAAACCACTTAAGTCTTGATGACCTAAGTCTCTCTTCCATGGATTCCTTTAGCTCTAAATTTGATCTAATCTCTACATTCTTTATGTGGTCAAGTTTAGTTTTCTGGAGGGTCGTTCTATGAAACTTCATTTCACATGCTTGGATCCTGCTAAGGTCCCTTGATGTTAGTGTGCATGTTTCCATAGCATATGTGAGAATAGGAATGAGATATGATTTATAAAAGACAATTTTTGTTCTTCTGGGAACCTTCATGCCCCATAATAAGCCCCGCACGGTACTGTAGAAGTTCGCTCCTTTGGTTACTCTATTCATTATTTCTAAATCACTTCTACCATTACTAACAATTATACTCCCCAGGTAGCAACATCATCTTCAACTTGGTGGTCTTGTAATTTTATATTACAGTCTGTATTCTTTCGGCTTAATTTTTTTATTATTTTTATTCAATTTCATTCCATATTCTTCAAACTTATTATTCCACATTTTCGGTTTGTTTTGTATTCCTTCTTCGATTTCATCCCGTTCCTTGGCCCCAGTCTCTTACCGCTTCTAATGACCTCGACGTCGACAAGCCATAAGCAACACTTATTAATTTCTCAAGTTTATTGTTTGCTGACAGATTTTCCGCTTAGGCAACCCCCGTTCAGAGAGAACAATGTTCAGCTCATACTGTGCACATACTGAACAGGTAGTATAGAAGTATTCCTCAATCATCAGTAAATACAGCCCGTGGACAAACAATAGCAATCAGTACACTACATGTTAGTTAATGACTTTGTAACTGTTTAACTTAATTATTAACTCCGCTCGTGCCTGTCTTACAGGAGAAATTGCATTTGGCTTCCATCAGCCTGCTGACACCGTTTGTTGTACTGATGAAGCATTTCGTGGAAGTTATCTTTGTTCAGGTAACAAACGAAGTTGGATTAATTTCGAGCTACCTCCACTTTTAGAGTCAATGCAAACACAAACTTGTCGTTAATTTTATCTGTCCCAGCAGAATAAAGCGCTTCGTTCATAACAACTGCTGTGTAACCCATGGACCGGATAAAGGCGAGCCAGATCAAATGTAAATTTAGTTCACCAATTCATTCAGCAGTAAAATTCAAGTTTATTTCCTGGATACTTCCCTAATCCGGGTACACAGTGAATTAATTACAAGCAGAAAATGAGGAATATGTAGTAATCGTCACATTGGAGGAAAATTTAATTGTTCGTGTTTCACTGCAGATATAGCAATTAAATTACAAAATTTCCCTAAAACATAATTTACCTCCAGTGTACATTACTATCTGCAGTGAACTAACCATATAAAAGTGATTCACCGGCGGTCGTATTAAATGTAACAGAAAATAATTTTTTGTCACGAAACATCACGAAAATTATAAACGGCTTCATATGTAAGCACTTAAAAAAAAAAGGTTAATCTTACAAGCTGACGCATTTCACCATTTTCTTCATCCTGCATTTTTATTTTATTTTTTATTACTACAGTTCACTCACTGCCGATTCAGAGACTGATCCAGGAACCATTAGGCCATTTATGAAACCCAGTCAGTACAGCTTCAGGAAAACTTGCGGCGACTGTCGTAAACGAACGATGAGGGTGGGGCAAACAGTTAAGGCCTATTTAAATGACCGTATTTTGCATGTTTTTAAACAATATTATTAAATATGTGGTGTTCATCGCTAGTCTGTGTGTCTATACAATAAATAATTATAATAATACGAAAAGGTAATGGTGCTATGCACAATTTCCTATTCACTATGTTTTAATCAGACGCAATACTCTGCAAGCAAAATGGATATAAAGTAAAATTTCAGTGTGTGTCTGGGCATAACAGTACGCTGAAATAGATTCTAGCAAATATGAAAGTGCTATTCAGAAACATACTCTAGGTATTCCAGATGCTTTGATAAGAAAATCATGAGTTACATTCAATTCGTTTGTCTCCTTGATTTGAAAAAAAAAATTGATTGTGAAACACGAAAAACATAATATTTAATAAGTAATAATTGTACCTAAAGGAGTTTTTTGGTACTTCTTATCAGCAGCACTTTTTATGATTTTTCTAACTAGCAACATATTCGTATTTGAGACAGTACACTCCCCCCCCCCCCCCCACTTACCATTCCGAATACCATTAACGCTTTCTGACTTTACAGTAAAAATAATTAAGGTAACCATTTTGAAATCAGTTCTCGTTTTTTTGTATTTTATGGGGTAGAATAGAAACTTTCGTACAGCTACCTGCACGGAAACAACTTTGGATAACTACCACACGGTAGTGTAGTAACGATCCGCACTCTTGGTAGTCTAATATTGTGCTTAAGTCATTTTTATAGAATGCTGGATTCCAAAACCCGTGAAGTCAAATTTCTATTCTTTGACTGGACGCTTCATTACTGGACAGCGGAAGAAATAATCAAGTTCCATGGAACATACATAGCAGTGTAAGACCAGGTGACCTGCCAACACACGAACGTCTTATGTCAGCATTGCCAGCCACGTAGGATGTGATTATTTCTTAGGTGTTCCACCAACATGACTTCCTGACAGCCCTAGAAAACAGAAGATGTTAAGGTAAACACAGCTTTCTTTCATTGTGAAAGGTGTGGCGGAACATCTTTTTCATCCTGCTAACAGCAGAGTCTTATATCGAATCCTCTTGGGGGATGTGGTACGTAATAATGAAACTCATCGTGCCCTACCTCTATCGAAGTGCAACTTGTTATGTGTGATACTACTGTCATTATGTTTTTAATGAATAACTATGTGTCTCCTAGCATCATCTTCACAGCTTCCTACGTCATTGCAGGATCGTTTGTGAAGAAAGATATTTCTTCCACTGAGGCACTGGAATTTTTGATATAACAATTTTTACCATTTCCTCTTGGATGTGTTTACTATCCGCACGCATTTCATCTGTACGTGAATTAACCTTGCTGATTTTTTTTTATTACGTCCCTGCGTCATTTCTGTAACTGATGACCCTTTCTTTAATTTTGTTTCATAAAAGGAAAGAAAATTAGCTTACAGTGTATTTTCAGCGGTTGGTCGAATGTATAAAACATTTATTAAAGAGGTTTATAGCTTGTTTCTCCGTAAGGTGATGTTATGAACTTTTTATTCGAATCTTATATACAGTGTGTCTACATTTTGTATCGTATCGGTTAACATGCGAAACTTTAAAAATTTGACTAACATTTTGTAAGGGGAAAAATTAGCGGAGAAAACTAAAATGTAGATTTCGTAGAATGTTTCTTTCGCTTTTCATGACTACATCGTAATTGTTTGTTCCTTTACTGTCGATTTCTTCCTGTGCCTGACATCATCACTTTTTTAGGTGCCTAACAAACGTTGAAAAAATGGAAACAGAAAAATGCGCCCCCTATACGGCATATTCTTACAACACAAGTAATTCAATCGGAAGCATTATATCAGATACACCTTAATTATGAAATGAAGTCGTTCCATCTGATAATACTTGCTAGTATCACATCCACACCGGAAAGGCTATGCGGGTGCTCCCCTATCTGCTTAGCGATACATTATCCCCGGATCAGCCTGACAGAGCAGAAATTGATCGCTATCGTAATGTACGTGCTTTCATGGCATGTGAGTCGAATACGGCCATTCGATTTCAATGACAGACGCGTTTCATTTGCTACAAGTTTGGCAGAAATTCTTATTGTGACTAGTCTTATGCTAGCCGGTTCTAAGGCTGTTCTGTCTAAATGAATAAAGGTTACAGTGGAGAGTCCTGACAACTAACATCTGATGCTCTAGATAAAATTATCTCGGGTAACGAGACACACTTGACAGTGGCGGCAGAGCGTATGACTGCCAAAACGTCATATTTTGTCCATAGACTCACTCGGCTCGTTAGGCTAGAGAAGTCTATCTATACACAACACCGAAAAAACCTCCAGTATTACATCTGATGCATCTCCCAACCAAAAAAAATAGATCTAAAAATGAATTGATAATAAATAACGACAATACAAATGTTTTATAATGATTTATTGATTCATTTATTGACAAGTAACTGAAATACAGCACGGTTTATCATAAATATCAGTGTTTACACTATCCAAAAGCTGCTGTGTCCAAAGTGTTACAAAAATTTTCTTTATGTTTTGTTGTTATCTTCAGTATGCTCACCTTAATGTTTAAGGTTAATATAAAGTCCAAAAAACTTGTATTTTTCTCTGGAGTGTGTAAAACACTGTGTCCTATCCTCCACGTTTTTGTGTAGTGTTTCAATGTGAAAATCGCTTGAAATTGGGTCGTGCTATTTGCACTATAGAAATATTTGTAATAAATCACCTGTAAATTAAAGAAAATTTGTTTTACCCCAAATGAAATGTCTGTATTGCTACAAACTTCACCTCTGCCCGAAACCATCAGATGGAGTTGTTGGAATTAACTCTTTCACAACTTTATACCACACTCAGATGATATCACAACGTAGAACTTTTTTGAAGATATTTCTTCAGATATTTCCCCAGTTTGGTGTTGGAAGATATAGTAGCTGGTCTTTTCTCCTTTACTAAAATTAAAATAAAAAATAGAAAATAAAAAAGCATGTTGCGTTTAAAACCTTTCGTCAAAATCGCACAGGGGGGAAAAGGCAGAGTTAAAAATTTTAGAGTTAAGAATACTATGTTAACATGAAACGCCTGTTGTTACTGACACATCGTGAGATTTTTCAGTTGTCATCCCTGTAACTATAGAATGGAAGAGATAATTAAAAATATAAGTTCATATTGCACGACATCAGTTGAATATATTCGAAAAAAGTATATCTGTCTAAGGCGTTTAGTAAAAGACATAGTATTTTTTTATAAATCGGCATGCTGTGTAGACATTCAACAAACAGAAACGCTGTTTCGGTTTGTTCAAGGTATTAGGGATTTAAAAAAAATAATTGTGAGGTACTGTGAGTGCCAAACGTATGGAGAATTTTTTCTTTCATGAAAAACAAAATTACAGTGAACTTCTGATCTGATTTCAGGAAAAACTTAACCGAAAAGCCAGCCACATTTGAAAAGCAGAAACAAAGATATAAACCCGGAAATTAAAATCACCTCCAGTGACGGTGCTAATAAAACATTTTTTGAAACAAAACAAAAAAGTAAGTCGATACGGAACTCTTGAACCGAAGAAAATAAATACGGTTTCCCTGAGCGGTGGACTACAACACAAATTATATTTGACGCAACTAGATGCCCTGATTAATATACGGCTGCCGATTTCATTGTACACATGCAGCGAGCGATGGAAGATATTTTCTTTTTTTATGAAACTTTTATACTTCCAATACAGTACAGATTTCAACAATTGTAACAACTTTCCGATTGGGAATATACCAAACAGGTTAAGGATGAAATTTTTACTTAATTTACTGTTCCACGCTCGCCATTCATATTACCCTTCGACTCTATGATCTCATTAGGTAATTTTAATCTGATAGAATTTTCTGAAATTCCGTTTCACGAGTTGGGATGTGACATTTGTCTGAAGTAACTCATTTCCGTTTTTTGTTTTCTCTGCCGAGCTGGTTGTTATTCTTCGGTAAGTAGCTCCAGCACGCTTCTGTTGTTATTCATTCACTTTTAGCTAGTCGAGCAATTTCAAATCGGTGGCGGCCATCAGTTCCTCGGTGTATTAATTGCGCTTATTGAACGATACGCCGTTCATACAAATCATAGATGCTTCCTATGGTCATACCTTAAAGAAGATTCTAAACCTACACACTTGACTTTGATGACAGGGTTCCAACGAAATAATAAATGAATATTTGCATGTACCTCCTCACGTCTGATATCAATAAGCAAACTGCCCTTGAAGTATCACGTTTTTGTTATTCATTTTCATGCCATAATATCATTACTGAATCCTTTGCTAAATTTTATTTCAACTGTTTTTCTGGTATATCCCTACAGTTAGTTTTACCAATTGTTCGGTGGTTCCTTCTCTATTTCTGCTCTCAATATTCTCTTCAATAGCAACTATTGAATCAGTATGAATTTATCACGTTTCTCTTTACAAATGATATTGGCATCTTTACAGGATCATTGAATACTATTTCCGCTTTAATCTTTAGATTGTGCATTACTATTTTAGAATTTACGTGTAATAGCGTACTTAACCTAAACTAAACTGTAACGAAAGAACCAAATTTTTACTTCGACAAACTAATGAAATGTTTTAAGCCTTGAGAGTTGGCGCCATTAAATTGTATTTACTTATTGCGCTCTGTTATCATTAATTCTACTTGAAAATATTGCTATTAATAGTAGTATAATAAACATTAATATTGACGTGATGTATGTGACTGGGATAATTGATGCATCTAAATTAAACCAACTAATAGAATTCAGGACTTTATTGATGTTCTCTGTATTAATAAAATAAATTTATTCGAACATTGAATCAAAGAAATGTACTGCAACAGATCACAAAGACTGAAAAAAATTAATTAAACATATGTTTCATTGTCGACGTTTGCCGAAGGGCGTTTTATGGGTTTACACATTAATCATTATGGACCAGAAGTATATGACGTGTTTCCAATAGGTCGCAGACTATGCATTCTGCTATTATTGGCGAGCTGACCAAAGTAACAGGGTACGGCTAAAATTATTTCCATTACCTGCAGTCGAAATCTGGAGCAAGTGATGACAGAGGCGGTTAGCGGGGTGGCTGAGGGAAGGTTTTTGCTGACGCAAAAGTCAGCTAGGCGTCTCCTCCTTTCTCGTAGTGGAGTTAAAACCAACTTAGAGCGCAACCCAAAGGTTGTTTGGATCCTCCCTAAGAATGCATACTAAGCCATTCTATCAGAGATAGGACGGCCAATTCCTTTCCTCTTGGAAGTAGGCCTACATTTTGACATGGAATCCGAAGCACGGAACGACCTGGCGTAGATCATATGGTCAAACACAACTCTTAATAATTCCTGCACCCACCAGGATTTGGACCCGGAACTGGAAAGAAAACAGCTTAACCACTCAGTTCAGGGCCGGATTAAGAAAGCGTGGGGCCCGTAGCAAATGTTAAGAAGAGGCCCTTGATTTTTGACGTTCGGGGAAAAATGGTAGAGCTTTTATTTTATTTTTTAAAAAAAAAGCGCGAGGCCCGTAGCATTTTCTACCTCCTGCTACGTAGTTAATCCGGTACTGACTCAGCTACCAGATGGCCTGCATAGTTTCACATAAAAACAGAAAATAACTGAGGGCATGACAATCCTGCCTCTTGGCAGGCGTACTACATACAAGAGTTGGTACGAGATTGACAATTGCTTGGAAAATTATCTGTTTCTTCAGGAACGTTGCTCAAATATACATTTAACACTTAACATTGTTCTAACAAAAAAAAATCTGCGTGCTCTAGGATTTTCACCCAACCGTCAGTTTGCTAAACAAGTATTGAGCTGCAATACTTGTTACTGTAAAATTGTCTTTTGATTTTATGGTCTAGACATCACTTGTTTAGATAAAAGCTGATTTCTTGTCCATACCGACGCTTTCTCGAATAGCAGGAATAGATTAACCATGGTGGGTGCAGACTACACCTGCGTCTACAAGCGCTGTTCCCAAGTCAAGACTCGTTCACACTTGTTTTGCATATCCACCATTTCTTACTGCGGTTCGTCGGTGCATCACAATAATTTACCCGTGTGTTTGTTTGTTTGAGCAGCAGCCGGTTTACTAGGATGACCTTCCCAGCTCTTCAGGAGAGAAGTGTCCTGTACGTCGAGAAGGAGATCGAGGTAAGTAGCTCATTGCATGTACTCGCTTTCCCGTAATCTGCTATCACATGCGACAGGCTGTGGCATATCCAGATTTTGCTAAATACCGTACGTGTGTGGTTTCAGTACGCGTTCAGAAAACTAAAATTGATAGATACCGTAGGGAGTGAACGGTGGAAAGTAAGTGACCTGTTCCTTAAAAAAATACACCTTAGTGTTTAACGACTTTTCTGCGTGTTGGTAATTATTATTTTTTGGAGACTCGTCACATTTTTCAGACCTGCTTGCGGTAACTGATAATCTCTGCGTTAAATACTTGTTAACCGTTACACAACAGCTAATTACACTGCGATATCATAATGTATGGAGTTTGACGTTAGTTTTCGCAGAAACAGTGCAGAGAATAATAGAAACACCGGTTTTAGATTTATCGTACTGATGATTCATATAATGAGATGACTTTTTAAACAACTTTCAAAATCATAATTTATTAGTTTGTCTTTTCTAAATCATTCTATTCGCTTTTGATTAGTTTCATCGTATGGCAAGACAACACCCACCATATTTTATTTTTGTTTGAGTCTTACTGCTAACTCAAAAAGTTCGTAAATTTTTCGTGAGTAAAAGTGCAAATTTAAAAATAATTCCTATGAAAAAATAGAAAAGTCGGTGGTGCAGGCCCAAAATTGATAAACATTTATAACGTAATTATTATTTAAAAAACTGATTATCTTCAATGAAAACAAATCCTCTTTACCGAATATTCCATTTTGTGCGCCTATTAAGTACAGCGGTATTCAGACATCACGAACGCTTTCTCAGTTATGAGAGTATACGTTACGCTCTATTGAAAGCTGGGCAGTAGTACACTCCACAACGCTGCAGAAATATATTGCACAAATGCATGACAACTCCGTCCAAGAGGCCAGTAGTGAATGCCTTTATACAAAATTCCGTTTGTCAACGTGTAACGCACAGAACCACGGAAAAAAAATTCTCTACCCATCACAGTGTCAAAAGACTTTATATAGATACTGCTATTCTGCCATACCACATGCGCACAATAAAGATATTAAGTGCAACAGTATAATTTTCACTGTCACTTAAGTGTACAAATTATCATGATGAAAGAGGATGAAGGAAGGCCTTTAATTGACAAAACAAATCTCTTTACTCAAGAAAGATTTCTTGCATTTTATAATACATATGAATTTATTTTACTAAAATTCTAGTAATAACTGAAAGTCAACGACGAATAGCATAAATTTTTGGCGACGCCTATGCTGTTTCATTCAAACAACAGTGGTATTAACTTAATAAAAAAAGAAAAAGAAAATTCACCTGCGATTCGTCACAATTGTGATTCCGCATTTATGAATTTTAAAGTGTGACGTGAGGGGAACTGTTGTAGATTATAAAGTTTTAACAGTACATCGACAACGATTGCTGATATGAACATCCATAACTACTTTATGGATACATTCATTGGAATACGATCAATATTTACTCGAATACCTTATAAAACTGTTCTGTATTGTCTAAGCTGGGAGTATAGTTCCTTAATGTTTGTGTCCACATAAAACTTAAAGCATTTTTATTAAAAAAATCATTTCGCTTACTTTGCATTTTCACAGATTATTTTCATTACTGTTACATTATCCTTAATGTCGTCATAAGGAAATATTTTGAAAGTTTACCTCTCATAACAATAAACGATGTGTGCTAAATACTTTCATTCGTTTATTGCAGTAAGGTATTAATTTGACAGAAGGAATATTCTTGCAAAATTTGTTTTGCTCTTCTTGATGAGATGAGTAGTTCTGATTCAAAGTTTATCCGTAGGTCTAGCCACAACAGAAGCGGAATGTGCCGCAAAATGAAATTCTATCACCAGGTCGCAAGACCATTTGTATTTAGTTTTTATGCATTTTCTGTTGCACAAAGCGTTTAGACGTGTCAATCAGAAGGCTTTTGAACGTTAATATAGCTGAGTATTTATAACTTTGTAATACTACAATGCACAGGGATCACTAATACGAATAATATCTGAAATAAAGCTTAATTGGAAGAGGTACTTTCCTCTATAATAAAAAAATACTCTTCTCAAAAGTGTTAAAGAAATTGTAGTTGACGAACATAATGATGGCTACAGAGTTTCGCCAATTCAACAAACGTACATATTACTTGGTAGATATTACTGGAGTTCATTAACCTTTAAATTATTAAGCAAGAAGTAACAACTTACTAAAGTGTTGAACTAAAAGATTGTTCAAATAAAACACATCTTTCAAGACGTTCTATAATTTAGTTTGGACGGTCAAATGGTTTTTAAAGCAACTTATTTCATTTAAATGGTATTCGCAAAGGCCTAATTAATTGTAATTTATAATACTGTAAGAAACAAGAAAGTATTTCCTGAAATATGCAATATTAAAACATGCTGAGATAAACGATCCGTAAATATGAATCATCTTTAAGGTTTCTGATTAATCCTCTGTACAACAACCCACGCTTTTTGTAATTAATTGCCTCAAACTCCGTCAAAAATGAGTGGTTCAACAGTGTTCGGGCAGTTAATTTCTTTGCAGTTACTTAACCAAATAGAATTGTTATAAAATAAAGCTCAATGTAATTTCTCGTCCGTTGTGCTGTAGCAAAAAGTATCAGTGAACTTTGTTGCATTTCAGTCTAACCGCAATCCCCGCTAATATTGCCCCAAGAAAATCAAAGTTTCAGTCACAAGCGAAGTAATACATGCCCTGTACCGAATGTCAGTGTCATGATGCATCGCGATATAAACTTGATCCAAAATCATCACGGGTCCTTACTTCTTTATTTTTTATAGTCTTTGATGAAGATCTATGTTTTAACGGCTGATACGGCTCAATTGCGGCTGAAATAATGACCCCAGTGAAAACGAAGGGTGCTAAAATTAAATCTTAAAAACTTACGTTATGGCACGTAATATTACTTTTAATTGTAGTTTACGTCGCATATATCACGATCTATTTGGAACTTCTTTCATTCAAACTAAGTAATGATTTCAGGGGGAAAGCAACTGATAATTAATATGTCAATTTAAACGAAATACATACTTTTATTTCAGTACTCTGGCAGTTCATTTCTTAGCAATTGCTTACCTAAATAGAACTGTTACAAAATAAAGCTCAATGTAATTCCTCATACCTTGCGCTGTAGCAAAAAGTTTCCATTTCCATGCTGGCCCAGGTTGCATTTCAACCTAACTACATACTACGCTAAGCTTGCGCCAGAAAAACAATACTTCAATCACACGCATATTAATACATGTATCTACTGTATGACATTTTAGTGGGAATAATGCATCGCGATATAAATTTGATCAAAAATCTCCACGGGTTTTTAGAACTTTCCTTATTTGTTATCCGTTATTCAGTTCGATAAGTCAACGTTTGAATGGTTAATGCAGTTTAAAGTGGTTGAATTATGTCTTCAGTGAAGGTAAGGAAATTAAAAATAAATCTTAACAACTTACGTTATGCCACGTAATATCAGTTTTAATTGATTGTCCAGGCTATAGATCTATAGATCGCGATCAGTGTGGAACTACTTCCATTCAAATGAAGTAATGATTGAAGTAACAGGACATTAGTGAAAATAATTTAAATTGAAATGAAGTCTTCACGGGTGTACCGCCGGTACACCCGTGAAGACTTCACTTCAAGCATACGCCGGGAAAGTCTCCGTTCTTACATAATTTAAATTATTTTCAAAAAATAAATTACTCAAGCCCTCTGCTGTAATGTCAAGTTCCGGTTATAAAAACAATCTAATCAAAAATGCCGCTAATCGAAAATTAAAGCTTTTAGTTACATATCTATTGCCAAATATTTAAACGAATACTGTTACTTCGGACGGATATTAAATAAATATAAACAACTAATAATTATTATGTCGATTTAAATGAAATATGTACTTTTCCTTTCACTGTTCTGACAGTTAATTTATTCGCGGATGTTTAGCTTAATAGAACTGTCATTAAATAACGTGCATATCCTAGAACAACATCTCTAGTCGTAAGTTAGGCAACGTAGGCGAAAAGCGTAACGTCATATCCCGACGTCACAGTGGAATGTCATAACGTGACAGCTACAATACGATCAAGACTTGCGTTTTATATGTGTAGATTTTATATATCAGTTTGAAAGTATATTTGTAGCGGTAGACTACTCAATACCGACAGTGTAACAACGTAACAAAATTCGTTTAAAACAAAAATATTCATTTACAGTGTTTCCCAAATACTAGGGACTTACGATACAAGTTCCTTATTTAATTAAAACCGAGTTTGCTAAGAAGTTGGTATCCAACCGCGAATTGATAACAACGTTGTGTACGATATGTAGCTCATTAAAATACCAGAGAGAGCCAACGTCGTGTATCAAGCGGGCAAAAAATGCTTAGAGAATTATTCAGAGTTAACAAATGAATTTATTTTAGAACATTGAAAGAAAGCTTCACTAAATTGTTTTGAAACAAGTTATAAAATATTTACGTTGCTCCTGTGTTGACACATGACATTCAAAATTATTGTATACTCAACCGTGTATGTATCGACTTTATTATTTTAAAAATCTTGTTTAAAGGATCTTGTTCATAATCAGTGCCATTACAATCGATATGTACTAACCAAGATAAAATGATTCATTCTATGAGAATTGTACTTACATTTGACGTTATACCTTAAGAAATGTTTGTAGTTTAGTATAGAATCTATGACCACCCTGCAATCTGCCTGGATGATTAAAAAAAGTGCTTATAAATATTTGGCACACTTCCAGAAGATTTTGCTTCCCTGATAAAGTAATCAGGTAACTTAAAGAAGCTCGTTTTAGTAAGCGAGTAACCACAAGGTGCTAGTAATACATAAGGTCAGTCTGCAAGTCGTGGGAACAATATTATTTGTCTCTAACATGTAGCAGCAAGAACCTGTTAGTCGGGAACTAATTAATTAGTTCATATAAATGACGAGAGAGGAACAGCAACGAATAGCTCTATCATTTCGATGAACAAACAAACACAAATTTCATTATATACACCAATTAACATTGTTTTAATTGGAGTGTGGTATCTCGTGGATAGGTCTGCTTTCCTGCCTACTGGTCTGTGTTATTCGTTTCGTATATAAAACGTGATTTCCCATTTATAGCATGTGTTTTGCGACTACTTGTAAAGCGTTCACAGAATTGGAGGCAAACGATTAGTATTCGAAAGTGTATGCAGTAGGTTGTGATAGTTTTGAGTCACACCACAAATTTATTGTTCCATTCTATTAATCTAAATAAAAAAATTGTGCAGTATACAATTTCCAAACGATTTCAACTACAATGTGATGCTATGTTTTTATCGTTGTATTAAAACAAACAATAATATTAATAATAATTATATTTAATTAAAATTGAAATGGAACGCACAGTCCGGTAGCAATTTCCCTACATTCCCATCTTCCCCCTTTCCTGCACCCACCTACGTTTGCCCTCTACAAATTTTAACTTTAAATTCTTTCAACGTTTTTGATAAATTCCAATCCCTCAGACCCTTACCTAAAAAAGAGAATCTTCCCACACCCTTGTGCCTGAAATCGAGTGCCAGCTTGTGGTCATGGTCATCTTTTCCCTTTCATGAATTACTTTTTATTCTTACACCAATATCTTCCCATGCCTCATCACCAATATACGCCTTTTATACTCCCATGAGCCTCTTGACCCTCTTCCTGTCTTCCTATGAACCCAATTCCAGCTCTTGTTTCATAGCTGTTACCGATTGCGTTCTGCGATAATTTACAGAAAAAATCTAGCAGTCCATTTTTGCACCCTTTCCAACTCATGTATTTGATACCCATATTGTGCGTCCTACACTACCATATTGAAGCAATGGTCTGACAAAATTTTTATGACCCAATTCCTTTACTTCTCTCGTACATCCCCTCATTACTCTCTCCAACAAGTGCAGAATTTTGAAACCTTTTTCATACTACCTGCCCAATGTGTCCTACACAGTTAAGCTTCGTATAAAATGTAATGCCAAAATATTTACACTTCAAGTCTTCAGCAAGCAATTCTTTCCCCACCTTATAATCATAATCAGCCTTTAGTTTTTTATTTATTTATCTAATAAGCTGACTCTTCTTTGTATTTATCTTCATCCCATGTTTACCAACCCAACTAGATATCCTGTCCAGATCACCCTGGAGCTGTTTTGATCCTTTTATATAGCTTTATGTTTATGTCATCTGCAAACAATCTAATTTCTGATAGTAAACAATCAACACAATTATTCATTAGAATAATGAATAGTAATGGTCCCAATACGCTAAACTGTGGCACTCCCACTTTTACTTCCAATTCTTTTGATACTGCATTTCCTATCCATACTTTCTGTTTTCTACCTTTTAAAAATTCTCTACCCAGCAAATCACTTTCTCATCCACTCCAATAGTTTTTAACTTATTTACTACTATTTTATGGCTCACTCTGTCAAAAGCCTTTGAAAGATCTAGTGCTATCAATTTGGCCTCCCTTGTCGATTTCATCAGAAATACCTTGCATATATTCCACCAACTGCGATTCGCATGAATATCCTTGCATAAAGCCATGTTGTTTACATGAAAATCGCTTAAACTTCACACATGTATTTTGATGTGGTTGCATATAAATCTCTCCATTAATTTGTATGACGGTTTTTTATCAGCAGATCGTAATTAAACCTTTCCTAGCTAACGGTTTGATGTGTTGAGAGAGGAGAATTGGGCCGTTCTCGTCTAAATAACACGCCGTCATCCACTAACGGAATGGTTAGCTCACAACTGGCTGACTATTTCCAGGATAATTGGTAGCTTACAATTGACTACCAATGCCAGGATAGTTCACATAACGACCAGATCTACAATTAATGCACTCATATAACTATTGATATTCATCAAATACAGTGCGATCGCAGCCCCTCTCACTACACCGATTCTTCTTCTTCCATAAATAATAATAATAATAATAAAAACCGCCACCAACGAACTAATAAGAAAACTATACAGGATGATCCCATGACAATTTTACAGACGTTCAAGATGATGGAGAAGGGTAAATATATCAACTTGAGGAAAGGGACCCAGGTACTGAAACGGCTGAGTTGAAAATTAGAAGCGATAATCTAGTCAAGGTCTGCCCTAACCTCGCGCAGCGCTCATACTAAGCGCCCTATCTTCCGAACCATGACCATGACGTGTAAAATACTCCCCAATATCCTCAGAATATGTCCGCTGTTGATGGACTAGTAACGGCGCTCGTAATTAATGTCAGAGAGGCTGTAATCATGAATTCGATTTACCTGCACAAGTTTCATAAGCTGCTACATTTTCAACAGTTGTTCAAAACGGCGTTCCCCAGGGTCAAAGCAAGAATGACATCGTCGCGCGAAGTTCTGGTGAACTGGATTAAAATAGCACGGGACCTGTAGCAAATGTGAAAAGGAGGCCTCTGGTTTGCATTACTTATTAAAGTTAATGAAATAGAACAGCCTATTGTCGCCCATCTGGCCTGACGCAGAAGGCGACAGTACCGGATTAACCACGCAGCAGAAGTTAGCGAATGCTACGGGGCCTCGCCCGTTCTGGGGAGCCTCGCGCCTCTTAGGGGACCCCGTGCCTAGGCTAGGTGGGCGTCTTTTTTTTGTTTTTTTGTTTTACAATTACCTCGGTCGGCGAAAATCAAGGGCCTCTTCTTCACATTTGCTACGGGCCCCGTGCTGTCTTCATCCGGCCCTGGAAGGGGGCAGCATACCCTGGGCCCCGAGAAACCAAGCGCGGGGCCCGTAGCATTTGCTAACTCTTGCTACTTGGCTAATCCGGTACTGGTCGTACCCTTTCTAATATCGTTGGTGTCGTTTGAACAGTGACGCAGACAGCGAGAATTCTTGCCAGGAGATCCTCTTCAGTTTCGACAGGCATCTAGTACACAAGACTTTTCACCTGGCCGCACAAGAAGAAATCAACTACACTTACTGCAAGTGTTCTTAGCGACAACAGTACCGCTACGGGTATTCCACTGTCAGAGGTGTCAGAACGATTTTCGCTTATAACTTTAGACTCGGTCGTTTCCGGACAAGGATCCCTTATCTCAAATTGATACATTTGCCCTTCTCCATCATCCCTAAGTTTGTAACACCTTCACCCTGTATATATAATCACTCCCATTTTGCGTACAATATGTACTAGTTTGATAACAAAATGTAATACGAAACACGTTAGAACAAGAAACAATAAGATGGCGAGTCAAATTTTAAGACTGATGGAGACTGAAAACATTGTTAATGGGGGGAATGGAAACAGAGAAAAGGATTATAATACTTGAAGCAGGTAACTGAAAGTCGTACCGGAATCGTGGTGTCTGGTGACAGTGTTGCGTGCGTGTCGGCAGGAGGCGAAGGCGCGAGGCGAGGTGGACACGTTCGAGGTGAGCTACGACCGGCTGCAGCTGGGCCGGCAGATCGGCAAGGGAGACTTCGGACGCGTGTTCCTGGCCAGGGCGGAGGCCGTCGGCGGCGTGCCCGGCTTCAGGACCGTCGCCGTCAAGAAGCTCAAGCGTGAGTACAAACCATCTCTCAGGCAGCAATCTAACGTACAGGAAAGTAACCAAACCCGGACCTGGGTCCCTGAGTCAGCCCCCAGTTTATTTCGCTTGGTTGATGCCGCATTCTGGCTGCATACATTTCAGTATGTAGATATCGAAAGATATGATGTGTTTTGAAGTTTACAGGGTTGATCAGAGTCTAGCTTTCATTAAGAGTCTAATTTTTTTGCATAGGTCTATTTAACAGGATTTCAATAGTGTCAAAGGGAGAAGTAATAATCTGTTCACTTCAGCGTCTTTGGCAAATACAATTCTGTATCAATGTGTAAATTATTATTATTATTTTGGTGGATGAGCGGTTAATGCTCTGGCCTCAAATTTGGGAAGACGCCGGTTCAAATCCCCGTCCGGGCATCCAGATTTTGGTTTTCCATGGTTTCCCCAAATCACTCCAGGCGAATGCCGGGATGATTGGGATGATTCCTTCCAAGAGGCCATGGCCGAATTTCTTCCACGGCGTCGACGAGGCGTAAAGCAATACGAATAACAGCAATTTTACTTTGATATCTACCCAGCGTTTTTTTTTTTTTTTGTTTTTTTTTTAATCCTGCAAAGTCAAAGACATCCTATGGGGAACCCATAGGCGTTTACTAAGTTGTACCCCCCCCCCAAATCATATTAATATTACATCAATTTGTTAAAATAATTTGAAAAGCTGTTGCTGATACCAAAATAAATAGATACTGCGATGAACAAAAGTAGTGATTTTTGTTATTAGTGAAAGAACTTATTGGCGTAGAAAATTATCATTTTTAAATAGTAGATTATCAAATATTATGAATGTCAAATAAGCTAAATTCCTTATATCGCTAGGTAAAATGTTAAAATAAAACACTTTGATGATTTATGTAAAGGACTTTTTGTGTACATTATTAACAGGGTCCAGACTTCAAATTGAATTTTCTCAGACTGTTTTTGCAACTTTATTCTAAAAAATAAATTTGAAGACTATAATCAGATATACACTAATTTCTGTCTTGCAGGCTATTAAAAAAATAAGAACGAAGTCAATTAAAGTAAACTTAAATCAAAGGAGGACAGGTAAAAAACAAAATGGAACTCCGATTTTGGATCTTCTCCTATACCTTTGGTTTAGTTTACATGTGACTCTTCAAGAAGAAGAACCGTATTAAAATTTGCGTTTGTTAGAAAGCGTTCATTCCATTTCTAGTCTGACTCGCATTTTTAGTTAATTAATAAATTATGAATAGAACGCTGGGTGCTTTAAACATTCTTTTCAGATCATAAAGTTTTCAGAGATTCATATAATTCAAATAACGTTCAACAAAGCGTAGCAAAGGTATTTAGAGACTTTTCACAAAAAATTTCATGATCAAAAAGGTTAAAAAATAATCATGTTACAATTATTTAAATAACACTATTAAACTTCAGAAAATTTAACACATCTCTAGTAAATAATTTACTAATGACTCTTAACTCCTTATGTTACTTCTTCAGGTGTATCTCCATTGGATTTCGAAAAGGATAATCATTTTTTTTAGTCAAACCACTCAATTGTTACTATTTCTCTCAAAATAGTCAGAAATACTGTTTTTACAGGTCACTATAAAAGCGTGGTTTTCGCTGTACAGAGAAACATAAATGTTTACCCTCAGTCAAAATAACATTTTCATCGCAATAAAAGCTTCAAAAATAAACCTACTACGAATAAAAACAGGATGGAAAAAATGAAACAGCTTCTCTGCACTCATCTTACGTTCACTACATCTAAATTGAACCAATGTCTCCAAGTATTGTTAGTTATGCAGACACTATAGAGCAGAAAGTGTGGCTTGTGTTTCACCAATATCACTGTCTATCGTTATGCACTGGAGGTAAACACCACACAGTTTTCTTACCTGAGCTTAGTCAAAAATATATACATAAGGAAATTTCTATCTCTGATTATGTGGGAAAAACAAAACGAATATGGATGCCTGAAGATAATGACGTCACAAGAAAATTAAGCACAGGAAAATTAGAAATGATGAGTGCCTTAAACTGGTTATTTCTTATTGTTCTGACGTTTGAACCATTAAGCCAGCACTTCTTTATTATATCAGCGTTGCCGTAAGTTACTGTTAAACTACCTTAAGGCGCGTCTGCACTTGACGTCTTGACTGACGTTTTGCTTGATTACGCAATACGTCAGGTAAAACTGACCACAAATTCATGTCCGCACTCTCTAGTTTTTAACTTCTATCTATGGCTCAGTTTTATTAAAAGCATGGATGAAGCATTACTTTTAGTGGTTATTTCATTATCTGTGATGATATTAAAAGTAAAAATGGTAAAGATGGTTGTTAAACAGGAAAATGTCCTTTCATCTGAATTTGCTTCGGGAATTACGTTATGATCCTGAAGATTGGCGTAATTATTTACTAATCATTACAAACGCTTATTTGAAATTTCTATCATTAATAATCCAAAAAACGATGCTATGAGAAGGAGAATCTCATTCCTAGAGAGACTGACTCCTATGTTAATATTTCTAGTAACAAGTAGAAGTTCCGAAGATCTAGAATTCACAACTGTAATGTCGAAACAATGTAGAGTTCACAGCTGTAATATCGTAAAAATCTCTTAGCCTCCTTATACCAGAAAGTTGTGAAGTTATATACGAAATGTTGAAACCAGGGAATGTGCACAAAATTCAGTTACGAAGACGTTGACTTATGCTGGAAGATGCGTAACGTGTAAGGGACACATTCAAGATGTACTTTAATAACAAGGATCAGGACATTGGCAGCACAACGCCGTAACTCCTCGGGAAGAATTTGATAAAATAAAATAATTTTGATGACAATAATTATTTCTTTCGTTTATATTTAACACTGCTATAGTCTATCTATTAAATAAATCTACTTTATTTTTATAGAGAGAAGGTTTGTAAATATCATCGACACCAACACCAAAACTTGCCGACTTAATTATTACCATTCGTTTACGAAACACTGAACAAAAAACTTTTTTTTATATCCGTTTCCTTTGCATCTCCAAGATACACTTCCCCACATTTATCAACAAAAGCATATGCTTGATTGTCTAGTCTCGGTCACTGTAGTCATTTGACTTTAACTTACGGTATACAAGGATAACTAGGACACAACTCAATGATAATCATGTGACTACTCTCGTAAATTCAAAACGAACTCCACGTAAAATGTTTTCGAAAAGAGATACAAAATAATAGTTATTTTAATTCCACACAAGCTGAGAGATAATTAAAGACTGAAGGGAAAACGTCATCAAGACCGAAAACAATGCTCCCTCCGATCCGTTTTCTGGAAGTCATCCGTCTTCATTCTGTTCAGGTAAAACGTCTATTTTGCTGTTCACAAACAATATTTTGTCCGTACGTTTTACCTGATCAAGTAAAACGTTAAGTGTAGACTGGCCTTTGGGCAGTTGTGTTTGACAGTTTGCTACGTATGCCAGGAGCTGTTCTGTAGCATGTGACAAGGTGACTGGGGACACAGCATATTCGTCTTATCGAGCCACTCTGCACGCTATATCCAATCGCGTGCCTTTTGACGTGTGTCACAAGTGAAGTCAAGTCAACAAGTAACGCCTACAGAGAACTGAAGGAAATAAACCTGTCTGCCGCACGTTTTAACGTGTCACCGTCGGTTAAGGAAAATGCCGATAAGTCTCCCGAATAACCGTTTTCAATTTCCAGAAGTTTTCAGACAAAGGTGAAAGTATCAAAACGCAAAGTAATGAGAGGTTTTGAGTATGTGTCAAACAGTGTGGTCTAATGGGCACTTATGGTGTTTAGAAATAAATTACGGGACGAAAACATATTCATGAGCGTTTACTGCATCGCTAGCGTCTCATTGCTGTAGTTGCCTGTTCGAATCTCGCTCAACAAATAATGATTTAAATGGAAAGAAAAACATCTAGAAACAGCGACAAAATGTGACCACATAACTGCGCCAAGGAATTCATAAAGAACCTTAAGTATTAACCGAATAATAAAGTTTGAAACATTAATTTCATGGGCATTAAATTAACGAAATACATCTGAAATGAGCAGGAAAAATTACAAGACTCCGTCAGCAAAAGTGAGTCTAAAATTAGAACGAACTGAAACTAAACCACGAAGAGACCACGGTGGTTATTTGAGTATTTTTACAAGTTTCAACATACAAGAAACATTGGATGTTATAATCAGAATATATTTCAGTAAAATCGCTTTTAAAGACTCTATTACTCGGTAGAAAGTGCCATAGGTCTATATGCTACGTTATTATCTAGTTTGTACTTTACAACCAAAAATGGCTTTTGTGTTTTGTTAACATACACAGACGGAAAAAAAATCCCAACACCAAGAAAAAATTATTGTAGAGTAATGAAATTTGGACAATGCATTTGTCAAGTTAACATTTTTAATTGATTAAATTTTCAAGATCACAGGTTAATTTAAGCTCAAAAAAATGCATTTCAAATGTGAAATACTGTTAAATTAATAGCCGGTGTAACCTCCAGAATTTTGAATGCAAGCCTGCAAACGTGAATGCATTGTGTCATACAGGTTTCGAATGTCACTTTGTGGTATGGAGTTCCATGCTTGTTGTACTTGTGCTGTCAATACTGGGACGGTCAGTGCTGGCTGTGGATGATGCTGGAGTTGTCGTCCAATGATATCCCATACGTGTTCAATTGGAGACAGATCTGGTGATCTCGCAGGCCAAGGTAACATGTCGACACTCTGTAGAGCACGTTGCGAGACAACAGCGGTATGAGGGCGAGCGTTATCCTGTTGAAAAACTCCCCCTTGAATGCTGTTCATGAATGGCAGCACTACAGGTTGAATTACCAGACTGACGTACAAATTTGCAGTCAGTGTGTTTGGTATAACCACAAGAGTGCTCCTGCTGTCATAGGAAATTGCTCCCCAGACCATGACTCCAGCCCTGTAGCGTGCATTCCACTGACTACAAGCCATCGCCGTTTGCGACTCCAGTGGTGTCAAGCCAGAGCTCATTGGAGGACGGAGTGGAGATCTGTTGTGTTTTCTGATGAAAGCAGGTTCTGCCTTGGTGCCAGTGATGGCCGAGTGTTGGTCAGAAGGAGGCCAGGGGAACGCCTGCAACCAAACTGTCTGCGGCCTAGACACACTGGACCTACACCTGGAGTCATGGTCTGGGGAGCAATTTCCTATGACAGCAGGAGCACTCTTGTGGTTATACCAAACACACTGACTGCAAATTTGTACGTCAGTCTGGTAATTCAACCTGTAGTGCTGCCATTCATCAACAGCATTCAAGGGGGAGTTTTTCAACAGGATAACGCTCGCCCTCATACCGCTGTTGTCTCGCAACGTGCTCTACAGAGTGTCGACATGTTACCTTGGCCTGCGAGATCACCAGATCTGTCTCCAATTGAACACGTATGGGATATCATTGGACGACAACTCCAGCATCATCCACAGCCAGCACTGACCGTCCCAGTATTGACAGCACAAGTACAACAAGCATGGAACTCCATACCACAAAGTGACATTCGAAACCTGTATGACACAATGCATTCACGTTTGCAGGCTTGCATTCAAAATTCTGGAGGTTACACCGGCTATTAATTTAACAGTATTTCACATTTGAAATGCATTTTCTTGAGCTTAAATTAACCTGTGATCTTGAAAATTTAATCAATTAAACATGTTAACTTGACAAATGCATTGTCCAAATTTCATTACTCTACAATAATTTTTTCTTGGTGTTGGGATTTTTTTTTCCGTCTGTGTATTTACAGAAATTATACGCTTTTATGTAGGAAATAATTTAATAAATAAATATAAAATTTACCACATTAACGGCATTACTTGTAATCTGAGATATCCCTGTGAAACTTAATGCAGCTTGAGAAATAATACTGACTACTGTGGCTCTAAGATTCGAGGAAAATGAAGTTGTTGGGTTAACTCTAGAGTCTCTTAATTTATAAATCATATTTTTCTCAAAAAAGTATGTGCGACGAATAACGATTATATTAATTGTACTGCGTTTAGCAACATTTTTTATTTTGTTTGTGGGCGATTGATTCGGTAGGTAATTTATTTGCCATTAATTTGTGGGGTGGCTGCATCATCAGATGAGTCATTCAAAGCCTTTTGTGAGAGCAGCAATCTTAAAATTTTGGTTTTCCTTGTTGCTAAATGGCCTTCTTCTTTTCAAAATCTAAGATAGGTCTTTGTTGCAGTATGTATGACTGACTTGAAATATTTACAAGCAAAAATTAATACAGTTCAAACAAAAATAATATGCTTTATTACTGAACAGTACTGGATTTGTCTGGTTAGCTACGGTGGCACAATTAGGAAGAAATTCAAAATATATTTCTTGTAGACCTACTTCAATTTATACTGTCTTCCACATTTACAAAGCAGCCGGACACAGCAGTTGACTGTATGTACAGCGTCTCATAAGACGGACTAACAAAAGCAGAGAAAAAATGACACTGAACAGACGTTTACTAGTATTCATTTTCCGTCAGATAACGCAATAGGATTGTCAGATATGTTGTAGTTGTTTATGCCTTTCCTACAACAATGCGTAAATTTTGTTTGCCACTACATGCACAGAATATTCATCTTTTTTATTTTATTTTCCAAGCCGAATAACCTCGCGTTAAATAGGATGAAACAATTCAGAGGTATCCACTGAATTGCGTGCGAGTGGTTGTGCACCGTGTAGTTGTTCCATTGTGCAGATAATTTAACATAACATTCCAGAGAATAAAGCCGAATATCGAAATCAAATTTCAGTGATGGAGCAAGCTAGTTGCAGCAATACCAGTTCCCTTTATGAAACAATAATTTGAGATGAAAACTTCTTTCTGACTAGTAATAATAAGCAAATTTAAATGTGATCTGAGATATTTATATCGATACTATCCACACTGAAGAGAACTACTCGTAGTAAATGCGGTAGTGTTTAAGCCTGGGTGGCTGTTTGCCTACAAACCTTACTTCCCACCACGCGTATTTAGAGGCTCTCGGCAATTTATTTCAGTACCAGACTCCCTTACCTACAAATGGAGACACTACCTAATAATTGAAATCAAGTGCTAATCTACCGTCATAACCATCTTTTCCTTTCCTCATTTATACCCCAATATCCACCCAGGTTCCATGTCAAATAAACATATACCTTATTTACAACCAGTATTCTCTTCACCAATCTCACCTCATCCAATGACTTTCATTACAATTCGTTTATAGTATTTTCACTATTTTTTTTTTGTAATTATCTGCATAAAATGATCTAGCTTCTCTCTAGTTTACCCCTTTCACCTCTTGTATTTGATACCCGTCACTGGGCAGAACCCCCTCCCTTCCTTCACCTCTTATCCACAGCACAAGCAACATTGCACTGAACACACACAACCTGTGGGAAGCAATGGGAAACCACTCCAGTCCATCTCCCTAGGACGTTACTATGGAGGCTTAGTACCCATCATAACAAACGCATACGCTCGATATCGGATATACCACACAATTGAGTTTGATACATCACGCCACCAGCAAACAATCTTATTATTATTGAAGAAAATGCTCTCGGACTGCTAGGTTCGTCAAAATCGTATCGTCTGGCGACGCTTCTAGAAGCCATAGAGTCTAAAAAATTTAGGTTTTGATTATATTTTAAATTGGAAAGAACGTGTCTCTGAATTACTAAAGCGCAGCCACATTTGCAGTTTGTACAATTCCAGGAATAGGTTATTTCAGTACGGAGATACTAGTGTATTTTGCTTATTTTCAATCCCTAACGTCGTACGCAATAATTTTTCTCGTAGATACAAAGTACTGAGAGCCAAAAGCAATTAATAAGAATTACGTGTGGCGTTAGCAATATAACTTCCTGCAGAGAGCTTTTTAAGAAGTTAGGAATTTTAAGATTGGCTTCCAAGTATATATGCACATTAATTTCCTTTAAAATCACCACCTGTTCTCTTCTTTTCTTCTCTTCGATATCGGCCATCTAAGGACCACGAAAAGTAATCCCGTGCACTCATTTCGATGCTTCTTTTCTTGACTTCCAATAGTTCTTCATCCTCTCACTTTGTTGTTTCCTCATTTCTTCTGTCCATGTGTTACTATATTCCTCTTCTCCTTCTCCTGGAAACCCTTGAAATTTTGGATCAATCTCCTAAAAGTTGCTCTATCTTGTATTAAATCTTCTGTTATTCCGATCTCAATTATATATTTTTTTACTCCTTGGATCCACTGGTTGCCCTTCTTACTCTTGTAAACATGATTGAAAATTCTTTTTGTAAGTCTATTGTTATCCATTCTCATTATGTGACCAAAAAAACTGATTCTCCTCTTTCTGATCGTGTCTGACATCATTTCAGTTTCTTCTTCTTTGTATAGATCTTTATTCCTCCGGTGTCTAAACTCACCATTTTCAATTTTTAGTGGTCCCCAAATTAATCTCAAGATTTTCCTTTTCTCTATCTCTTCTATTTCTCCAGTTTTCATAGAGAACAAGCATTCTGAGGCATACAGTCCTTCTGGTTTGATTACTGTGTTGTAGTGTTTGATTTTAGTTTTCCTTGATAGATTCTTCTTGTTCTCTATTTGAAACAAATAGTAAAATTTAGAATCATAGCACTAGAAGTAAAAATGATCTTCAGATGAATTACAAGTTGTTGTTATCTGTTCAAAAAGGAGTCAGATATTCTGGTATACATATCTATCCACTGTATAATTTCCTAAGCTCACTCACTCACCCCGATAGCTTTTGTCTGGAGAACGGTGTCACGTGTCAGCCTTCGCTCGCAAAAGTAACAACCACCAGAGATTTTATTTATTTATTTCTCGTGTCCAGGACATAACAAGTTGAAGAAACAAATAACGTTAATTAATTAATATTAAGCTATAAACACAATTATATAGAATGTAACCAGAATTCCGCAATCTTGATGGCCTTCTCGTTTGCCCTGTAAAGGTCGTCGATATTGCAGGTTTCAGGGAGATTCCTGCATATCAGAAGATGTTGTGGGTTCTGAAGCTCACCACATTCACATAGATCGTTGTTTTGAAATTTGTCCTGGTGGTGGAAGGATCTGCCATTAGGATTATTCCTAATGTTGCCCAGGGTACGCCCGATCGTATTAGTTATATCCACAATTTAATAGCTAAGGAACTGCTACTAATTAATTGCCAAAATACGTTCATTAAGTTTGCTTTTCATAGCATTTCATTGTTAAAAAATATCGATAAACATTACGGCTGAAAAAAACGTGGAAATGCTTTTCAGTAGCATGTTAATGAAAATATAAAAAACTTAAATTACTCATGGTCTCTGCTGTAAACACGAATGCCAGTTATAATTTCAGCCTAGACTAAATTTCAATTTGGTTAAAACTTTCGATAATGTTGTTGCTTGACCAAAATTTATACATTACGATTTATTTGCTTTTTTCGTATTTAACTGACCACTTTCGTTAATGGTCTTTGTTCATGTTCACTATACGTAAGTTAAAGTGGACATCAGACCAAATATATTATTGAATGGAGTATTTTGGCAATTCATTTCTTCGGAGCTGCTCAACTTTTTAATAATCTTGATTCTGTATTAAGTTCTCTGCCCGTTACAGACACTATGACGAAAGATTACATTATGAATGCTCATCCTCAATAAATAAATTTAAAAAATCCTGATGCTTTCGAAGCAAACAGGAACTCTTCAAGTGCAATTACAAGTTTTATTTTCAGCAAGTTCGCGTCTACGACCTGTGAAACAATTGAATCGACATTTTTTGAAAGGGTGTAATCGACATTTTTTAACGTCTTTCTGGCGTTTTTTGTTCCTTGAGGATAAAGCTATCAGTTTCTCTTGAAGTGTCATAGGTAATATATTTCAAATTAAAACACGATATAAAGCTAAACAAAAATTTCTAATAAGGCTTCTGGATTGGTTTTTTGTTTTGTTTTGTTTTTGTTAGTTTTTCGAAAGTTTACAATTGGTCACATATTCCCTTTCAAAATACACTAATCCAATTTTATGATAGCGCAATAGTCCCTATTCGCTTTTAATACCTACGTCTGTTAATACTTCTGAAGTTTTCAAGCTGAAGATATTTTATTATCCACAAGAGTGAAACACAGGTCAGATCAGGTCAGCCTGTCATAATCTTTGCCCCTAAAAACCGAAACTATTCTAGACCCGTGTCGATACGCAAAAAACGATCACTGGCTTACACTAGTTTTCAGTAACTTCCCAAAAACATCTCATCTACAGGTCTCCCTGTCAGGGCGGTTCGAGTCACCTCGAAAAGAAGCAATGCAGTGGAATTCATATATTACGGTATTTGATGTCAGTAAACTGAGCCGCTGCTTAGGTGGCGTTCACAACTACAGCTCCCTCACAATACCACGCCACTGGGTAGATTTATCGCCTCGGCGCACTATCCACTTTCAACGTGTCATGGTGGAACAGCGACGCACGGTATGCTCACAAATACAGATAAAACCACTCGAGGCTTTCTGTAGTAGCGGCCACTGACCTCAGCACTTCTAATACTCGTGTCCCGCCGTCTCTGGTCCACGCCCTCGTGCCCAGACAAGACATTGCTCTTACGCAGACACATCTTCCCCGGTCGTCAACCGCTGGCTTTTTCTCCCCAGTGGTTCATCCGCCAAAACAGAAACAGAGGAAAAATTTCTTTGGCTACATGTATTACTTATCGCGTTCTTATCTGAACATTCAGATTGCCGCCAAACTTGCTGTCTCTTGCCCTCTCCACAAAATAGTGCACTTTCTACAGTCACCCTGCTCAGAAACGCTGACGACCTCACAATGTGATTAATGGGAATATCCCTCATGTTGTTTCGAGTACAGGAACCTCCACGTTGTTTATGGTTAGTTTCACTCAAAATGGGTGAGGACGAGCCGTAAATATCTTTCACTGTCCCACGGCAGCCAAACATTTCTGCACCGTATGCCGAATTTATTTTCTTATTAAATCAAATGTAATGAATCAACATTCTTTTACTGATTAATGTTTTCCTTGATGCAGAAAATCTCCTTCCACCAGTAGGTAGTTACAGAAATGCCATTATTCTGGAGCATGGTGGGCTAGATGAAAATGGGGATTGGTATGGGGATGGGTACCAAGGCTGAGAGGAGGCATTTTCTTACTTTTCGCAAAGGACAATTTGTATTTACTAGTTTCCAGAGTACTATTGGAACCCAACAATAGTTTCCGTGACGTCAGTTCACTACGGAAGCTTATGGGTGTGTCTGATGCGAGAGCTGTTGTCCGGCCATCGTTTCTAACATACGTACTTGTTTCTACGGTTTGACCATTCTGTTTTATATACCTACTAGCTGTTTCCCACTACTTCGTTCGTGTTTGTAAAGAATTTTGATTGACAGCTACCGACATCTAACCACCATAGTGCACGATGGGAGACTCGAGGCTAATACCACACACAAACATCACTGATCTGTGCAGGGTATTTATGGCTGCACAGTGAAATATAGGGACACACACGTCTTTTGTAGAAAAATGAAAAATGTCCTACGTCGACCACTATCAACCACCACATCTCCCACATCCCCATAGCTACCGAAATCTGATCACCATAGCGCACGATGGGAGACTCAGTGCTACCACCACACACAAACTCCAGCGATCTGCCCTATGCAGTCGTGGTAGCAAAGTAAAATATACGGACACATATGCCTTTGGTCGGAATACGAAAATATCCTTGATCGACCACTTTCAACCACCATGTCTCCCACACCTGCATACATATTGAAAATCGGCCAAAGTTGTGCACGATCGGTGAATGTATGCTACTACCACACATAAACACCAGTGATCTACGCTGGATAGTTTTGTCTAAAAAGTGACACATAGGGACACACATAATGGCATACGGCCAACATTTTTTTTTTTTTTTAATGGCATTCGGCCGTGTAGCCATTCAGCCAGCAACTATTTTTCTTAGTTCGTCAATATAGATTATTCTCGTGTTATTATTGGTGATAACCAGTGACAGGACAACACAGGACGGACACAACTCTTAATTAAAACCACCCATGCCCTTGGCCGGACTCGAACCGGCGACCTCTTCGACGCGAAGCCAGCTCGCTAGCCCCGCGCTACCGAGGCCAACGGCCAACATTTTGGACGAGAGGAAACTCCATGCTACTACCACACACAAACACCAGTGATCTGTGCTAGGTATTGGCGGCTGAAATGTGAAATATGGGGTAACACACGTCTATTTTTTTGTATATAAGATATATATATGTATAAGATTATGCAGGAGAACACAATATTGCTGCGAGACGTTATTTTTATTGCCGAAACACTCAGCCGTATTCCAAATATGCATCACAGTATGGTACCATTTTTTACGACTCACCTAATTGCTTCAATCTTTGGTTCCCAAAAACACAATATGGTGGGTGGCCGGTAACGCTCCGAGTTCGCATTCGGAAGGACGTAGTTTCGAATATCCCCGTCCGGCCATCCAGATCTGGGTTTTCAATTATTTCCTCAAATCACTCCAGGTGAACGCCAGGATTGTTCATTTAAAAGACCATGCGCGTATTCTTTTCCATTCCTTACCCTCAATCTTTTTCCCGGCTCAAATGATCTCAACCTTGACGAGGCATTAAATTGGCAGCTGGTGGAATTACGTAATTCTGAGATTATTTGGACAACTTCGGCTCTATCTTGCACATAAAGCTGCTCAAAATCAGTTTGAAGTAATTTTAGTTCAAACAGAACTGCAATAATTTCTAAGATGTGCAGTCCACATGCGCACAGTTATTTCGTTATAATGCATACAGTATTGTGGCATTATATAAGATGCCACACGGTAATTTTATTTTCACCGCATTTTACAAAAAAAAAGAAATTCTGGCTTTCTTGCACATTAAGTTTCTTCTTCTTATTATTATTATTAATTGCCACGGAACTCATGTCCCGGTGTCAGTTTCCATTGCAACTTAATTTCCTATTATGGGAATGTTTACTTTAACTCTTCCACAGTTTCTCAGCATGTCCCACATTAATTTATTCCAGCCTCTCCCTTACTTCCGTACACAGGAAAACTTTCTGACTTGCTTACTCTTCTTCTATAGTGACGATTATGTAAAGAAATAAATACAATTTTTACAGAAGAGACAGTGATTGTACAGCTTGATATTCACAGCAGTGTTCTCTTACTGCTGGAGTTTCTCAGCTTGTCCCACGTTAATTTATTCCAGCCTCTCCCTTACTTCCGTACACAGGAAAACTTTCTGACTTGCTTACTCTTCTTCTATAGTGACGATTATGTAAAGAAATAAATACAATTTTCAGAGAAGAGACAGTGATTGTACAGCTTGATATTCACAGCAGTGTTCTCTTACTGTTGGAGTTTCTCAGCTTGTCCCACGTTAATTTATTCCAGCCTCTCCCTTACTTCCGTACACAGGAAAACTTTCTGACTTGCTTACTCTTCTTCTATAGTGACGATTATGTAAAGAAATAAATACAATTTTCAGAGAAGAGACAGTGATTGTACAGCTTGATATTCACAGCAGTGTTCTCTTACTGTTGGAGTTCCGCGAGTGTTGGGCGACAGCGGCTGTTGGCCGTCACGGGAGGAAGAGTGTTCTTTCATCTAACTGAGAGGCGTCACCTGAGCCTCACACACCCAACGCAGACAACTACATCAACTACTACTCTTCACTACTCTCAATATTAGAGAATACACATTAAATGTACAAGTCATCTCACATGCACTTAAAACAGTAAACAGCTGGTTGATATTCAATCTAAGTCTCTCCCCGGCTGCCTTTTTGTTCAATTTATAAACTATGTTATTTTAATTTCTGGCTACCAGTAAGAAGGTGAATATTATTTAAAGCCATAAAAGGACTGTTCTGTATGTGGTTTAGATTCCCGAAACAATAATTCCTTTAAACACATCATAAATATATATATTGTGTTAATAAAAGCCAATATCTCCCTTTAACCGAAATCAATAAATAATATTAAAGATTATGGTTTCCGCTTTCCTTAAATCATATTTTAAGAAAGTATTTTTCCAAATTTGACCGTTAAAGAGTAAAAATGTCAACATTTCTAAAATGCTGTTTTTTGTACCACTAACCAATTATCTCCCTATATTCCTAACCGAAATCGATAAATGAAGTATCATTTTAAAGATTAAGATCTCCGCTTTTGTGACATCATATATAAAGAAAGTAATTTTTTGGAATTCGACCCTTAAAGGGCAAAGGTATCTATATTTCTACAGCGCGTTTTAGTATCGCGAGCCATTTATCTCCCGTCATATCTAACCAACATAGATAAATGATCGCAACATATTTAAAAAGGAATGTTTCTGAATTTGACCCTTAAGGGGCAAAAGTATCATTATTTGCATAATGTATTAATTTGTCACTAGCCATTTATGTTCGTTTATATCTAAACGAAATCGAGAAACGAGTTATTATTTTAGACATTATGCTCTCCGCTTTGGTCACATCATGTTTTTCGAAAGGAATTTTCCTTAAAACACAAAAGTATCATTATTTGAATAACGTATTTTGTTTATCCCGAACTATTTATCTCCCTTGATATCTAACCGAAATAAATAAATAAAGTATAATTTTAAAGATTAATGTCTCTGCTTTCGTCACATCTTATCTTAAGACAGTATTTTTTTTTTTTTAACCAGCCATTTATCTCCCTCGATGCCTAAGAGAAATCGATAAATGAGGTATCATTTAAAATTTCAAGGTCTCCATTCGGGGAACATTATAAATTAAGAACGAAAGTTTTCTGAATTTTACCCTTGAAGGACAGAGGTAATTACTGTGAAAATCGCGCGTATGAGACAGTTCAGAGCCAAGCCGCTAGATAGCAGCAGCACATATCACAGAGATATTAATAAATTGTTACGTACCTATTACACCAAACAAATAAACAACTGACACAAATGAGGCTGTTCTTCTTTCGTCCTATTACAAACGACCAGCTTTACTGTTCATCGTATTCGAGTAATTTTCGCACGGTTCATCTAGTTATTGTTATTAATGCAACAGGATATCAACGGCCAGAAACCAAATGTAAATTGAAAAGATGATTTTTGGCTTTTGTCCTCCGTGAAAAGTAAATATTATATGCTTCCAAATAGCTTACTGTTGACCGTAGATATGTTAAGGTTCTCAGAATATAAAGACAGAAAACTAAAATATTTTAGTTACGAAGTGAATAACTAACCGTCTGATTAATTAGTTAAATTTAAACAGTTTTTAAAAAAATATATATATATATATTGGTCACTTGACAATATCATGAGCCGTTCCGTTTACTTCACTAGACAAATAAAATAAAACGAAACTACGTCATCCGCTCTGGCCGCAGTCTGTATCAAAACATCACAGGAACGGAGTGAGTGAAATAGTATATCCTCGTGCTCCAGCTAGGGCTGAATCAGCTGACCTTGTAATTATTCATCTCCAACATACGAACGGATACGGCGAGTGATTTGTACCCATATAATCATCATCAGTTCAGGACCGAAGCCAGGTACTATTCAAAACGTTCATTTGTTTCTAGATAAAACGCTGTCAGGGTCTACTGTTGCATTCTGCTAATATTTACTGCAGCTTTAATCCCCACATAAACAACAAATATGTTGTTGCTCTTTTTTCTTGGAGAAATTCAGTTTACTACTGAGTGATCAACTATTTATTCAAGTGTGGTTTGGCAATTTTAAGGAACTTAGCGAAACAGTTGATTGATAGCAGAGCCATTTCAAGAATTTCCATCTTATGATGACATTTCCGTCCTGTCGTAAATAAGTTATTCATGTGATGAAAGTTTGATTGCCCAGCCTACAAAATAACCTGTCATGTAATGGTCGACATTATTCGAAGTAGACTTACCGCATTTGTTTGCAATGTTTGTTATTAAAATTAGGATTACAGACAACTCTTCGAAAGATACCCACAATTATTTTTACATACAACTTCATTGTCATTTAACATAGTCAGAACACGTAAGCTTTCTTATGGTTTGTTACCGTGCTGAACTTGTTGCAAACGTTTTCCATCACGAAACAATTTTTACCATTGTTTCCCAGCCACAATGGATCACAAGATCATAATACCCTCGCAATGAAGAATAATTCCGAATGTGATCTTCCGTTGTCTGCGACGGCTGTCGGCATACTCGACTGTCAACACTGGTCGCGCACATGCATATCACTCAAGTTTAATACTATCCAAACGGAACGATGGTTCACTTATCGAGCGTGATGCAACGCTCTGGCCTCACATTCTGGAGGACACGGGATCAAGTTCTCATGCGACCATCCAGAGTTCGGCTTTCCGTAGTTTCGCAAATTACTCCAAAATACGAAACGAGCCACAAAGTAACTGCGGATGCCTCGGTAACCTCCAATCAGTGGCGGCTGTACCTTAAGTGCGCTCGTGCGCTGAACCACCAATCCACAAGATTTAAAAATGACAAAATATTAAGTACCTACTTCATCTTTATTTTTATATTACCATTTTAATATTTATTTTTAAACATACAAAAACAAAAACGTATAAAAAATTAAATCTCCAATTATGGTGAAACAGTTTGAGCGCTTTACTAAACTATTAAGACTTATTTTCCTGTAAAGACAAATTCTCGTGCGCTTCGGCGAGTGCACGAGGACTGCTAATACAACTTGTAGGTGATACGAGTTAATACGCCTGACGCGTGAAACAAAAGATAGTTCATAGAAACGTACCGAGTAATGAGTCGGTTGTCGAGCGCCGCACGTGCGAACCGAGGATTGCCGAGAGCACCCGATGTTTGACGAATTGGCCGGCCGGCATGGGCGCGCGCGAGGCGACGGCAGCCATGATTGACATCTCGTTATTAGACTATCAGTATAGTTTCACTGTATGTGTGACGCGCTAATAATTGTTTATTTATATTACCGTAAATAATTGTTTTTAGTTTTTGTTTCGATTTTTTTCGAGAACTTTTATTCTATACTGTGTATGGTGTTAGTGAAAATGAGCATAAACATTGATTATATTAAAGAAAATAACAGAACTTTTCAAAATAAAGTGAACATAAAATTGGCCGGACCGCCACGGCCCTTTTTAAATTTAAAACAAGAGTGCAAATCGAAAAATAAAGCATTTACACGAAGTTTTAAAAGGGAAATGTATAATAGAAAGAAATGGTTGTGTGGATGTGAGCGTCTTAATGCATTCTTTTGTTTTCCTTGCATTATTTTTGGCGGAGAATCGATTTGGACAGAAACAGGATTCAAGGATTTGACGCATTTGAGTGAAAAAATAAAAAACATGATTCTTCACAAGTACACCTACAAAATGTAATGAGTTTGTCTGTGTTAGGCACGGTCGACATTCGTAATCAGCTAGATTCTGTGTATAGAAGCAATATCCAAAAGTATAATGAACAAGTTGATAAAAACAGGTATATTTTATCACGTCTTATCGATTGTGTCAAGTTTTGTGGTGCATTTGAGTTAGCTTTGCGAGGTCACGATGAAACTATTGAGTCTAGTAATGCTGGGGTGTTTCGTGGATTAATAGACTTTGTATCAGAGTTGGATACGGTCATGAAGGAGCATCTCACGTCGTCTACAGATTTCAAAGGCACGTCAAAAACTATTCAGAACGATATTTTGGACTCAATTTTATGTGTATACCACAAAGAATTGTCCAATATTATAACAAAATGTGAATACGTAGCAGTTCAAGCTGATGAAACTACCGATGTATCGACGACTATGCAGATGGTAATGATTTTAAGATACGAAGAAAATGGACAGGTTCACGAACGGTTTTGGAAATATCTTACGCCGCATTCCCATACTGCTGATGGACTTAGTTCTTTTATTATAAGAGAATTACGGGAACTTCAAATAACTCCGCAACAATTAATAGCACAATGTTACGATGGCGCCGCTGTAATGAGCGGGAATGTTGGTGGAGTACAGGCTAAAGTAAAAACCGTCTATCCAAATGCTTCATTCGTTCATTGTTACGCCCACCAACTAAATTTAATCATAGAAAAAAGTGTAAGTCAAAACAAAACCGTACAGAAATTTTTTGCTAACCTTCAAGCTTTTCCAAAGTTTTTTTCACGATCACCGAAGCGTACAGATGTTTTGAAAACTATTGTATCAAAGAAGATTCCAGCTGCTCCGCAAACGAGATGGAACTTTAATTCGCGGACCGTTGCATCAGTACATAGCTACAGGGAGCCTTTAAAAGAATGCATGACCACCATTATAGAAACGGAAAATGATACCGATTCTATAAATCAGGCTGATATGCTTCAAAGGTACGACAGTACTTTTTTATATTGGCTTGATTTTTTTCAATCCATTCTGCCACATAGTGAAATTTTATTCAAACAAATGCAAAAAAGAAATATTGATTTGGTTCATATAAAAAACTGTATTAATGATTTTGAAATCAGTATACAAAATGCACGTAACACCATAGATCAACTTGAAGAACCGCCTCAAAAAAGGTTTAAATCGTCTAGCTCTGTTATAGCAAAAGAAGTGTGCGATATAATTATTACTCAAGTGAAAGACAGATTCAATTTTTGTAATCATTTGATAGCAGCCAAATTATTTTACTGCGAGAACTTTACCACATACCGTTCTACTTTTCCCGACAAAGATTTCACGATCACAGTTTCCACCTATGCAGCTTTGGACAAGTACAAGTTGAAAAACGAACTATGAGCAATATACAGTCGCGACGATTTCACCAACGCAAATAGTGCAATTGCAATTTTACAGTTGTTCTTTAATAATGACCTGACTGAATCATTTTCAGAGTCAATGAAACTATTGCGAATTCTGTGCACTATACCAATGACTTCAGTAGAGAGGGAGCGATGTTTTTCGACACGGAAAAGAATCAAAACTTTTCTCCGAAATACCATGTCTCAGGATCGGCTAAATGCACTTTCTGTGCTTAGTATTGAAAAAAAATTCATGCAAACAATACCCGATTTTAATAAAAAGGTGATTGAACATTTCGCTTCAGAAAAATGTCGTCGTATTGATTTAATGTATAAAAAGTAAACATATATTATGTCAATTTTTGTTTTGTTGCATTTTCTAATTTTAATATTTTAGTAAAGTGCACCACCAGTTCGATAACCCACCAGCCGCCACTGCCTACAATAAATTCTTATTTCCGGCAACTTGTTCAAACTAATGGAGAGATTTTAAACTGTCTCTCTAAGAACACGGTTGCTTGGTGCCTGCCGATATCCATCAATATACGTAAGCTGAATGGTATTATCTATCACACGCGCAATCACCTACTGGGCTTCGCTTATACTCTGTACATTATAATTTATTTCATGCGTAATATACACAGGTTGCACAACTTTCTTGGAGGAGGAAGCTGAAATGTACACTTACATAGATTTTGTGACCACATTTGATCTCGTTTTCTGTGGTGTGGAGATCTACACTGCTTTATGTCAAAATTTTTACAACGAGAAGGAATGATCTGATTCACCACAAAATCGGAGGATGAATGGAACGCTGTAACCATAATAACTGAGAGAGATGACATGCACGTCATCCTAGCAGCGACCTCTTTTTGTGTTCCCGGATAGATTAGTATTACGCAGTGCAGAGCCGTCAAACGGAATGTAATAGAATAAGCACTGGTATGCCTCGACGTCAAAAGACGCAAAATCAACACGTGAGTTAATCGGAACGTTGCGGAATGATTGGTCTCCGAGAAACAGGCTTGTCACAACGTGACATTTCAAATGGTATAGGGCACACTGCCATTACAGTGACGCGTATGTGGAACCAGTGGATAAAAGATGAGCGAAGAGCGGGTACTAAGCCACAGAATGTGACCACCGCGCGGGATGACCACCATACCGTCCATGGCCATAAACGACAGAACTGCTTCGGCCACAGTGTTGGCTCGGCGTTAGAGCAACGGGTGTGGAAATGTCTGCATCGACGGTTCGATGGCTGGACTGGACTTGACTGGTGACACGGATGCCATTGCATCAAATTCCTTTAACAAATAACCACTGACGTCTCAGAGCGCAACGGGAATGAGAACTCTGAGTGACAAAATGTAATGATTCCGATAGAGTGCCACTTCAACTCGTCCTACAGTGATGGACGAGTACATGTTAGACCCTACCGTGGTGAACGCAGTCGGGCAGACGGCATTTGTCGGCTGTGACGTGCAACAATGGAAAGTGTAATGATCTGTGGTGCCATTGGCTATAACAGGCAATATCGCCTCCTACGTATTGGGGGAAATCTGAACAGTAACAGCTACGTCAATGAGGTTTTAGGGTCGGAGGCACTGCCCTTGCTGCAGGCAGCTCCACATGCCTTATTTCAGCGGGACAATGCCCAAACATGTGTCGAGAAATGTGCAAATCTGTTTCCACGCAGGATGGCTACCACTTCTTCTTTGCTTGCACATGTCGCCCATCGAACATGTCTGGAATATTGTCTATTGGCAGATTGTTCGTTCTGGTCCTACGTCAACCACTGTCGATGCTTTGTGAATGAGCCTACGAGTCGCATGGCAGTGCAGCATATCGAGGCTCTACTTGATTCCTTACCATGTCTAGAGGCTCACATCATACTGAACTCTCAAAGTCCATGTAGAGTTCAGTTATTATAATCATTTGTGTAATGTCGCATCCCTAATGTGTAAAATAAATTTCATTATAATCACATGACTTCTTCTTGATGTTGCAGTTTTCACTAACAGTAGTGTAGAATCAAATGGTACCCAGAAAACGGATAAACAATGTGTAGCTGTCCATGGTTTTTTTTTTTTCTCTCTCTAAAATATTTCGCAGGAATTAGCGCCCGTATGTTAAGCTTAACTGCTTTATACTACTAACAACGAGCTGCGTCCACAAATACACTAGTATACGGAAGTTATTAAGGACTGATTTCTAAGGTCGAAGGGAGCTTCGTAGGAGGCAGTTTAGGCCCGTTTACAGAGGTAGGTTGGCCAGTTGTGATCTTCTCTGTATGTAAGTGTTCTTGCGAATTCTAGATGTATGTTCTGAAGTGTAAGTGTGGGTGAAATAAAGGATATAATTCAGTACTGGCTCGTCCAGACCTACTCTTCGGAAGGTTAACTGGCTCAACAGGACGAACCAGTTATATTCAACCGTGTAGTACGCTCTTACTCCATATACACAGCAGAGAGGTTTTAGATGGAAAACTATCTGGTGCCCAGAAATCCAGCACCATTCCCTCTCCCGCATTGCTAGTCAAGAGCTGAATGGAGCTAATGTTATCCATCACTGAGGTTAGAACCGAATAAACCCTTGGCATACACCGTGCACCTTCATTTGTTCATTGGGTTCCTCTTTGGTTGCTGTCTGTATTTAACAAGTATTACATTATTAGCCATTATGTGATTCAGACAGTTGTGGTGCTCATACCTATGCTTGTTGGTTACAAGTGCTTTGGCCAAAAAAATTGCATTCTCCTCGACTTGCTAGCGGTGTGTGGTGTGGTGCTAGATTTCCGCATAATAGCTTATGTATCGAATGTCAGGATCAAACCCTTTTCTCTTTAGCCATAACCCCGTAACAATGAATGATAAGGAAGATTTTCGTTTACCGGTGTCTAATTATTGTTATAAATCAATTAAGCTAATGTTTGTTCGTCAGCTACCTGCGGAGTGAGTCTCAAGTGTATATTTGCCTCTTTTGATTAGAGATCACCTGTTTTGACTTTAAGATTATTATTGTTTTTAGATTGAAAATTACTTTCGTGCTGTTTTAATTAACACTTTTAGTTTCTAAATTGTTATTACGCCTCCTGAGAAAGTTTTACTTTTGTTTCCGCGTCTCGTGTGTTGCTGTCATTATTATTAGCTACGTGAAATGCTGTAAAATGATGGCTGCACAAGTCGGCTTGCTTTGAATGTCCCATTCTGATAGACTTCCATCCGAGTCATGGCATGCGGTCGCTGTACTAGCAAAGTTTTTTTGATGTTCTTCTTGGTCAATTTTTGGTGTTGTATTTCTCGGTGGTTATCATTAAATGAAGTTTCACTCCAGAAGGATACAAGCAACTTCAGGTTTTATACGATAGAAACATCACATTGCGAACGTAATGTCATAACTGTTCACTAGGCTATATCTAATAGCTTCCAATAGGAGCCCAGTCTCCAATTAAAACATTCGAACATAACATTGACAATCCAATACGGGATGATTTGTAGCTACCCGAGCGTTGCCGCCGCATAAAACAGGGTTCGCGTCGATAGTACCACTTTCGGGTTAGTATTAGCTGAAATATGTGGTCCTTGTAATCGAACGTATTACGTAACTCTGAAGCTATTGAGAGTAAATCAGCATTATCAAATGAAATAGGAAAGAAAGATTAAGAAGTTCAGTTGAATGGTATATATGGACAAACATCTGAATAATCGTGAAAATACCATATGAAAATAATTCTAACTCAATTAAAGAATATTACTAATGAAATTCTAGCTACTTGCAGTATTTTCCTCAGCCAGCAAGGGGTAATTGAATGAATTAGCCAGTAGACCTACCTGTTAATTCTTGCCTTGAGTGTAGAGGTTCCTTCTTTGAAGTGTTGTCATGGACTCTCTGAAAGTCGGGGATAGTCTGTGCCCCTCGGGCATAGATGTGGAGGGGTAAATTAACGTGAAAGTTGTTCCAAATGAGTATTCTATACTACTATGACTTTTAAAATATACGAGTTCGTTACAGATTATCAACTCTTCTTGAGGCTTTTAATTGATCTGAGAGGCATTGACAGTGATGTCCCGTGTTGCCCCCAGAGCGCGCGACGGCCGAGGAGGTGGAGGAGTTCCAGGCGGAGATCGCGATGCTGAAGCGCGCGGGGCGACACGCGAACGTGGTGGAGATGGTGGGCTGCTGCACGCTGCGCCCGCCACTGTGCATCCTGATGGAGTTCGTGCCCTGCGGAGACCTGCTGCACTACCTGCGGCGCCTCAGGGTGGAGTACGAGCGACGCACGGGCGCCGCGCTGCCCTTCTCCAGCACCATGAGCCGGCCGCAGCCCAGATACATCGACCTCGTGCTCTCCTCGTGAGTACACAGGCGCTCTGTGTTTCCTAACTCGCGTCAAGTGAATTCCGCACACAAAAATTCACACACAAAAATTCACACCCATTTCAATAAAATTGTAACTTCCAAATTGATAAAATTACTTCACGTTTAAAATTTAAATTATTTCACATTTCTTGAGATTTTTTAATTTGATTTATTTTTATTATTATTTCTTCTCATCTGATTCGCTCTTATTATACTGGAACTCCCGCTTGTTATTCGAACTTTTTGGAATAGACAATTTGTTTTTCTTTCTCATTTATATCGCTTTATTCATTGCCCTTTGCCCAATACTTCGTTTCACTCGGGGCTCAATCTACTCCTCTCTAAATAATCCTCAAATGTAGATATTAACCCTCAATGTGATTTCATTTTCTGTGACATATGTGTATATTTTATTTCAGTCGGTAAATATTATGCAGTAGTCCTGCAGAAAGGAATGTCAGATGTTTATTGTTTCTCCCTGGTTCCGGTAATTTAATTCAGAATTACGAGATGAATATTGTCACGTGTCATATCAATGACGAATATAGAAATGACTATCCTGTCACAAATCTGGAACTGTGATACTTTTAAACATATATAAAAAAAATGATATGAATTCCTTTTATCCCTGTGGGATGGGATGGGATGGGGAAAGGGGGAGGGGGTTGAGAGGGAGGAGGTGGTAGCGCTCAGGCCTGGCTGGCACTCGTGAATACAGGCCATCCCGTCCGGCCATCCTGGTTACGGTTTTCAATGGTTTCTCTAAATCGTTCCAAGCAAATGACGGGATGGTTACTTCAAAAGACAACTGCCGAATTCCTTCCCGCTACATGTGCCCCATCCTATTCCGGCTCTAATGACCTCGATGTAGCTTAGCCGCAAAGCCGTAAAAAATATACTCAACGTCATCATTTTACTCCTGATAGAAAATTCTCACTGGTTTTTTCAATTTCGGTAACACTGAAGACAAAATATCTTCTACCCGAATTTCACAAACATTTGTGTTCTTCTTGTCGCAGGTTCCTCATACAGTCTCTTGGGATTGTAAATTGTCTTCCATTATTCCTTAATCTTCATCACATTCAACAATTACAGACCGCAGAGATGTTTTCTTTCTGAGTGCTGCCACTTTCAGCTTGTAGCTACTATGAGTACGTACATCCTCCTTCTTTCTCTGCACATCAAATCAACAGCACATCCTCCCTGACAGTTTTTATTATGATTTTACTGTTCTCCATGTTTATTCTAGTAATAATATAAATACTCCGTTTGTAATCGTTTGCAACTATCATGAGACTGTTTACATATTTTCATCTTTACTGCTTGTGTGAGCAGCATATCTGAAGCTGCCGTTGAACTCGTAACTGTTTTTTATATTGAAGCTGACTACAATAAAATGTCCATTCTCTTTTGTCAAGCCCCTACTCATAACGCCAGGCTTTAATTCCTGGCGCTCTTTTCACTAGTATCAGATTCACTTTCTAGTCATGTTACCTTCTGTCACTCCTAATGAGGCTAATTCCCCTGCAACAGGTGTCAGCTCTGTTACGGCATCATTACTGCAACCCTGCGAAAAGGAGCAAGTTCCACAATATATTCGCTTCAGAAACGGATAAGGAAATTATTTATAAGGGCATCCTTGTGTGAACTTTGAAAGATTATCGCGCCAATAGAGATTTTTTTTCTTTCTCCTTATGACAGATTGTAACAAGTAGCAAAAGATTTAAATTTTTCTTAAGCAACAAAAGCATTGATTATTTAATTGTTTCACTTTATTTTTTAGAATATATAAAAAAAGCAACTCTTGTCGAGAAGATTTTTTAATTATTTTCAGTGTTGAGTTTTGGTGCATAAATATACCTGTGAAAGATTTTTCTAAACACGAGATGACAAGAAACAAGGGACTCTGATCTGATCTGTATCTTATCGCTGTTAGTATCTCCGATAACTGATTGTAATCCGATCAAAACATAATATGCTAAAGAGTGAACCCTACTGTGAAAACAGTTACTGAAATAATTCTGACCTGATTGACGTGAATGTTTTGATCTGAAAATTTTATTCTTGCTTTACCAAGACAATATTCCGACGTAAGTAGTATTGCTTGAACCTAATTTGGTAGTACCGTATGTGAAGTTCTTTTGATAACTGAAACTGTAAATCAAATATTCATGTCAAATTCGACCTTCTTGTGAAGCAGTTGCAACCACAAATTTCGAGAGAGCTCTGTAACTGGATGATGTAGTTTACGTAATGGCAGAAGGCCGGCAGCTTTTTTAATGTAAGTAGCAGACACGTCGACCGATAGAGCTATGTGTGATTCTGTCTCACATTATGCTGTCTGTAAACTTAAACCTATCAAGAATACGAACACGAGATGACAAGGAACAATGGAACAAGCCGTTAGGGATCATAAAGGGTTTCACTGCATCTGAAAATCTTGTTCTTGAGAGATTATCTTTTAATGATGAAAACAAATTTGAATTATTGTCGAAAATCTTACCCCGTAACCACAATCCAAGAAAATTCATGTATCGTCACTCCCTAAAAATAAGTACGACTATCTCAGTATACTCTGTGAATTTATATGTGGTTATAACACACTATAATGTATAAAGTCATTCACTGTGGACTTTCGGATCATCAGTAACACTGCCAATCTTCTTCATAAAAGAAACAAGTGATGATTTGGAACTATGCTCAATACGTAGCTTGGTAACAACATAATTATCAGTTCTTCCTTACCTTTTCATCCACATTGTGTTCTCACACTCAAATGGCTACTTGAAGGTAGAGTTTATAATTTAATTTTCTTGCCGATGTATCAAGCCCTGTACATAAACTATTTTTACAAATCTAGTTTTGGTGTGAAAAGAAGAATTAAAATTATTGCACTAAGCTGAAGATCAAACAATCATGTCAAAAATTAATAGCGTTAGTTTAAACAATTCATATCATGTCGTTAGAAAACTATAAATGGACAAAAACAGCGGCATGTTCAAAATGAATTAAATGTTTATACAGCAAATTTGCATCCGAGAATGGAAGATTAGTTTTACACTTTTCTTTTTGTCATTACAATCAGATGAAAATGATAAGCACCATGTACGTGTGCTTAAGATAGCATGAGAAATAATTGGTGTCACGTGCAATATATCTTGTTACCTAAATAATTAGGGATACTACATTACATATATTCCGTTACACAGGGATACACAAAAAGAAAACCATCATCATCGCAAAATTAATTTGTGTTTAATTTACAGATATACATACTTAAAGGAGATTAATATTCAGTTAATTCAACATATGTTCAAAATATTCTAGCTTTGTGTATCATAGTCGATGGATGGCGTTTGATGATAACATAGTCAACATTACAAATGAAAAATTAAGAGAATCTCCTCAGCGCTTACTTACCAGCAAGCAGAAATATTCTGCACGAAATAAAGATTACAGATGTTTTCATGTAACTGAAATTTGATGTTCTACCGTGTGCGGTATCATTCTTACTGCAGATGCTTAAATAGAAATTAAAGACAATCCAGACGAACGTTTGCCACAACCACATTTTGAGCGGTTAAACGACAGCTTCAACTGCCTTTATTCTTCAAATCATCACCAATTCACTCATTGGTAAAGTGATTGTAACTACCAAATTGATATTAAACAAAATACCACAGTAAATTAAAACCATTTGAAACGACGACCCACGGACAACCAGGCCATAGTTCCAGACACTACGCTATTGAAGCCCACAATGCATCCGTTACTGCTAACGATTATATTACATGAAATTACCTAGGTCAGGTTTAACATAGATAACATTAACTAGCATTGAGAGAATTGTATGTTACCTTGATTTCACTGAAAGATAAAGACTAAAAAAAAAACAGCATCAAGTTATTTGTAAATACAGTTCATTATACGTTTTGTAAAACTGTTTAAAATGGTATATATTGAAAACAAACACACATAAAAATAAAAAACTAACTGTGAAGCTTGGAAAAAAGTTGAAAATTTTCGATACACGATTTCCCACGACATATTTCCTACCCATTCATAAAATTCTTCATCCAATGATACATTGGATACTTCTGAAGTACCAAGTTTGACAACGTCACTATAAATTTCAATAATAAAGCTTTCCTGTAAAGTCTACCGGATTAGTTGTTTTGAATATTTTTTTAGGTTTTCTCGGCAAACGTTTCAACAGATTATGGAATAAAAAGGAAAATTCAAAGTTTGCCAGCCATCGTTTGATACCCATGAAAATTATCTGAAGAAAATATTTTCTTCAACGCCTTACAGTTATTCAAAGTGTTACATAACATTCGTTTTAAGACTGCTAAGAATCAAAGTCGTACGCAATTACATTTTTTTAAGTTAAGAGTTCTGGTGTTATGAGGGTGTTACAGATGTAAAACTGAACGAATAAGTACGAGTCCTAATTTTCGTTAAAAATAAAGCAATAGGAAATCATTTCCGTTTTACGTCAGCAGAGAATCAGGTATGTTAGTTTTACTAACTTGCAATGTATTACCAGTTACGGAAACAAACATAAATATCTTAGTATTTGTATATTTCTGTTATATGTTGCTTCCATGCAATCTAAGTCCTTGCTTCAGTGACGAATTTCTTATAGCCATGTGACCAATAATAGCTCAAATGTTTGTTCTGGATGAATGAAACCAGCCGTATCAGCTGAGTGTGTATTGGTGGTCTGTATTGCAGGGACTCTGAGAGTTCGTACGTGCAGCCGGAGGCCCGCCTGAGTGTGTCTTCTGGGCGGCCCTCCATCACTGAGAGTAAGTAGCACGCATACTGTATGCACCACAACTCAGCCAAAACATCAAGTTCCCTAATGTCATCAACTGTTCTGTATCCCTCTACAAATGAGAACACAAAAACCTGTCATGTTCATGAAAATTTGTTTGTAAGTTTTTTAAAATTACACCTTAACTTATGACAATGGTAATGGAACATAAAACAATATGAGTTTTAATACTGAAAGAGAAGGTATAAAGACAGGAATATGGCGACGACAGCAAACAATACACAAACAGCAAATAAAAAATATTCCGGACTAGTCGTTAAAGACCTGAACAGAATACTATTAAATACAACTAAACCTAAGACTGAATGCTAAGGTACCAGCCGACATGAAGAATGGATTACCAGAAACGTTATTTACTGCTTCTGTTGACTTTTTTTATTCTCATACCCTCTTGTTTTCACGGTTGTCTACTTTTCCTGGAAGAAACCTATAAGCAATTTCTGCTATTTATGTATGATGAGTTTCATTACTTATTTCAATTTACGTAGTGTTTATATTTTTAAGCTGAAAATTATTAGTTATGATTTCTTATAGTTTACTGAAATCACTGCATCCGAATGCCGGGATGGTTCCTTTCTAATGGCTATGGCTGAATTCCTTCCAGCTTCCAGGCGCCATTCATTTCCTGCATCTAACAATCTCGATGTTGACGAGACCTAGAGATATAAGAAAGTAACCAGAACCAAGCAGACCTAAAAGGAACATTTTAGCGCCAGCAAATTTTTAAAATTTTCTCATTGACAGGAAGATGTAAGTGTAATCCGAATTTTCTAGGGTTACAAGAGGTACCCCGAGCTATTAAATTATCTGAAGACACGTTTAAGCTGTGCCTGTACACTAACATTTTCTTACCTTTTTACCTTCTCACTCAAAAGGCATGAAACCCTAAAATTGCGAAGCTCCTTTGTAACGTAAATAACAGTCAGGCCTTGTTTGTCCGCGGAAATATGCCTTTACAGTATAGAAATTCTTCAAATTTTTCAGAAAATGTCATAAGGGTAGCGACCTATGATCATTTAAATACTTGGTTCGATAATCTCTGTCTGTGCAAAATATCTGTCCTTATAATTTCCAAGTCCGTTCAAACTCGACAGAAATATTTCAAATTTTGCAGAGCGAATCTATAGGGTCAAATACAGATCAAATTCGTGTTTCCGCTATATCAGGTCCTTTGACCCTAAAAATGGGAGAAATTCTGCACCAAAGGCAGAACAACAACTTGGGCTCACGCCCAGTTCGCAAATACACAAACCATCTACGCGAAAAGAAATAATTATGTAGAAGATGTATCACTTCGAATAAGATGAAACTAACTACAGTCTCATAAAAGTAATACTTGATTTTTCAACAAAATGTTGTAAAAGAATTTAAAAGATTTTGAAGCAAAATAGCATGTTTATAGCGCCGTGACTTTCGGAATATATTTCCTTATGATCACAGTGTGGAACTAGATTAGGCACTGTCCTAATGCACTATGATAAGTTCACCATAAAACTTCTGTCAGCCCTAAACACTAAAGACATAGCAACTCTATGTCTTACGGCTGTTAAGAAGCATCAGTTCGCATCCAGTCCAGCACGCACGTCTTTCCCCGCTACGGAGCGTGGTGGTGTAACGGCTAGAATTCTGGCCTCGCATTCGGGAGGACGGCGGTTCGAATCCTCGTCCGGGCATCCAGATTTGGGTTTTCCATGGTTTCCCAAATCACTCCAGGCAAGTGCCGGGATGATTCCTTCAAAAGGCCATGGCCGAATTCTTCCCATTCCTTGCCCCCCATCCTTTCCCGTCTCTAAAGACCTCGCTGTTAGAGAGACGTTAAGCAGATAAAAAAGAAAAATCTTTCCTTGCTAAGACCAGAACGCATTGAGTCCTAACCGCGAGAGTAGTCCCACACAATACCACGCTCCACTCCTCTCTCTCCTCATTCCATTCACCTTTATAGGCAGAAAATAGACCAAAATCTTTCGGCTAGCTATTTTCTGTCAGTTACTGGAGCATGTATCTCTAATCCTCGCATATTCTCCACAAGTTGCGACTGTAGATTACATATTTGAATGCTTTTCCGGCAGACAGTACTACCTACTTTTCTTAAAATCGTGGCTCTCTCACTCTAAAACTGTCTACTTAGTTTCATTTTGTCAACATCGAAGACGAACCTTGTCTTTTTAATCTCTTAACGTTATTTCAGCCCACGTTCGCTTTCATATTACGCTCACCAGTCCCACCGAGAAAATATCCCGTTGATCCGAACACTCACCGTGGACGCAAATTACAATAGCAAGTCTCTGTCTGTTGGACCGGTATCCATCGTCACCGTCAACGCCATTGTGTCCATGATCACTCACTCTCCCAGCAATTCAAATGTAATGGCGGCGTGTTTTTGCTTACTTCACACACACACCGAAAAATTCCTCACTGACTTTCGTTCTTACAAATACTTTTCATTCCATTAATATTAAAATGTTACCAGCGCGTTAAATGTATCCTTAATATTAAAACATTACAGACTCTACAAGGAGGTTTCGACTTATAAATGATTTTGACTGAGAGAGGTTTTTCTAGGTACATGTTCGACTTGCAGAGGTTTAGATTCTATCCTACCTAATTTTTAGTTACAGGTGTGAAATAAATAAAAAATCGTGTTACATAGGTAATATTGATTCTCATCTTACGAATTTGTAGGTATACATAAATATAAAAAAAGCACAGGTAGGAAAACAGCCACAGAATATACCAAACATTAAAAACAGTCAGCAAATTTTTTTGCTTTAAATAATTTGAACATTCTATATCTACACCATTGTCTATAGAATACAGATCAGAAAATGTTTTTTTCTTTTGTATTGTTAGATTGCTCTATAAAATTCCTTAACGTATTTAATGTTGCTCTTGCCTCTTTGGTGAAAATCGGTGCAGAGTATGGTGCATTACTTGAATCTTCTATGTCATCTACATCATTAATTTCGACTTCTTGAGCAATTGAATCGATAATTTCGTCATCAGATAACTATTCATCAGTGACAACTACATCAACTATATCTTTAAAAAATATTCCTGTGTCAGATGCCATGGTCCTCCATTCCGCAGGAGACTGAATTGAAATTTCTTCAACTCCAGTTTGCCTTGGTGGATTGATAGTAATTTTTATGTTTTATTGTCAACGAACAATAGAATTTTTCTTTTTTCTGTAGCCATTTTCTTGTTAATTTTTATGAGCCAATTTTTGAAAATTTCAAAAATCTTCCATGCTTTTGCTATTGCTTTATATTCCAATGGTAGTGATTTATTTCCCGAGAAACAGCGAGGTTTTTTAGCATAACCTATGATTATTGGTTTGAATTTTTCTGTCCCCAACATATTTGCAACGAACATTATAGTTAACAGTTCCTTGCTATGCTTTCCACCGTTGCATTTATTTTATTTAAAAGTTAGAGTATTATCAGGAAGACATTTAAAAACAGTCCAGTTTCGTCAGCATGGATGATATTTTCATGTTCATAACAATTTATTAAGGCTTGCAATTAGATTTTCCATTTCTCACAGATTTCTTTATAAACACTTGCGCTTTTCCCAAAAACTTTTTTGGAAACAAGATCATGTCTTCTTTTAAACTTTTCTAGCCACCCATTACTGGCTCTGAAATAATCCAATCCTTATGATTATTGCACGTTCGTAAAAATTACTTCTAAGAAAGTATTGCCAGAAATATTCTTAAGGTCGATACCTTACTTAGGTATTTCTTTTTTTTCCCCCCGAGCTATAGAATCATCGACTTGTGGAGGTAGTACAAACAAACATTGATATGTTCGAGATACAGAGGTCAAATATTTTTTTTCAAGTTTTAGAGGGAAAAGATGTACTGAAATACCTTATAGGTAAATGCTGATTATTTCTACTTATCGAGGGCTCAATTTCGAGTAATGGAGGTTTTGAGGCTCGAAAGGAAGGGAACAAGTGTTTCCCGCTAGTTGTAGAGGTTTTCAACTTATCCAGGTTCGACTGTATTTGGTTGAAGCTGGTCGTACCTGCCTGCACCTCAGTATTATTTGTCGTTGGTGTTGCAGCGGAGTGGAGCCTGGTGAGCAGCGAGGGGGCGCCCTCGACGCCGACGGAGCGGCCGCAGCCGCGCCTCGACTACGTGCTCGACCCCGCCGAGCTGCAGAGCTTCGCCGTGCAGATCGCCAGGGGCATGTGCCACCTCGAACAGCGCCGCATCACACACAGGTATCAACGTCTCCATGGTCATAGTCAGTTAATCTGCTTACTGAAAATAAATGGTGAGATTTTACTTTATTTTTACGCAGATTTATGATAACAAAGGGAACTGTTGCTGCCGGTCCTTTATAAACCACTAAAACATTGTACTAAGGATTGTTGAGTTCATTCCTCCTGTGGAAAATATACAAAATTCCAGCGTCCACCAAAATTCTTACAGATAATCATCCGAATACGGCAATCAGTGTTACTTATTATAACCTACTCTTTCGGGGTATCTTCTACATACATTAATACTTTTTACCTTTCTTATATAAGTTAAACAGTATTAACATCGTCTCTCTGGTGATTCAACAATGATTTTACAATATTGTCTTTTGCCTTGTCGTGCTCCTTAAGACTTTCCACCTGGAAGGAAATACGTTTTTTGTCTTCTCTTTTTGCTAAGACGGATTTCAACGCTCGCCATTCCGGTTATAATTCATTATGTTTCTTCCTACCATCTGAAATAAACCATTATACTGAACCTGAAATTCCTTTAAAATTTCTTCCTTTTAAATGAAATCAGCAATACTATGAAATCTTTCTACAACACTTCATATGTCACTCCACTCTATACATAACCTTTTTCACACTATGAATGATTAACTCAACAAAACGTCAATATCATTCATGTTCTCTATGGCCGCACCCGTAAATATTTTTCTTGATTCAGAATCCTTTCATATTCCGGTATCTTCCTACTGGTGCCAATTCAAGTTTCATATCGTATAGCTCTTCTTAATCCCTTCCATTCATTCAATCATCTTCATTGTACCATTCTTATCATGAAATCTCCATAACCAGCCCTCAGATTTCCTCCTTGCTAGTAGAGAGTCTTCAAAAACATCTCATTAGTATTTTATATCACCACTTCACATTTATTATACATAAAATAAATATTTTTCCATCTTATTTTTTACATTTTTCAAAATAAAGACACATATGATCGTTACAGTGTGTAGGCTGCGTAACATGCCGGTTTATAGTTGTCGTTGCTGCTGCTGGGATTCCACGGCATGTCGAAGACATTGTCATTAAAACCTTGTCTATCACCTAGTCTGCAAGTGTCTTTACTATCCCACTCAAATCATACAGCACGGTGTATTCTTTTATTATCGAAGTCTCAGTGGCCACCTTCACAAATAATATCTGTTTTAAACTGTCACCTACTGAACTAGAACCTCGGTCTTGTGTCTCGGTTTTAAGGTTTCCTAGTGAAAACTGCAAAGCCCCGGATCAAATCCGAACTGGAATTTCAAAGAGGCTTAAAAAAAACGTATGTGAGAACCAATGAAAAATTTGTCACAGAAAATTATCGTAATGGCGCTTAAAATTATTTTCGAAGCATATCATTATTTCATCTGTTGGTGCATCAACTGCTGCTGTAAGATAATAGAAATATTTGAAATACTGTACAAGATTTACTTCTCATTTCTGTATAATATTATTTGTCTGCAAATATCAGGATTTTTCACAGCTAGTTCTTGATTCTCAAGAACAACACTGTGTTCCACTCTTTGGGGTGTTATTGCAGGATCGTCGTGGCATATTTTATGATTGCCTCGAATCGTTATGAGGTCAACTGGTATGGTGGAATACGACCGAGTGACTGACGAATCCCATTGAAATAGGATTAGTCGGACATATTCGGCCGAATAATAAACAAATCTTCATTTTTTTTTATCTTTTATTTTATCTTGATTTGTATTTGTTCAAACACTATGATACACTGTGGTGGCACACAATTTAGTTAAAATATTTACCGAAATGACAATTATTACAGGTGCGTCTACGCAGTTATAAAAATTATTTTAGTAAAAATTAGTAATTTCGTATTGAAACATAGCCAACGATTTTGAGATACCACACTCGTCAGGACCGTATTTACGCATAGGCTATCTAGGCTTCAATCTATAGGGCAGCGGCACAAACACAAAAGTAAAAAATAAAAAAACTGGAACAAATGTGAAGAAAGTAGTCATTTCCGAATCGGTTTGTGTATATGAAATGCGAGTGAACACCAAAAACAGCGTTCCCGGTTGCGAAAGTCAATCCTTTGAAGGAAGGGTGTACTGAGGTGTAACAATTTCAATATACCAGTAGCGAAATGTACCAACTTTAGGGCACAACAATGAGATCGCTCTAAGAATGTACTCATAACTTATGGTTACAAACAACAGGGGGGAATGGTCATTTTCAACTTTGAAGTTGATCTAATACAAGATTCAAACCTCCATGTTAGGAGACATGCTCAAGTTTTTGGCTTAGCTCAGCATTGAAAGTAATATTTTAAGACAACTATGTTATGAACATATCAGAAGTAGCTTTATTAGTAATAGAAAGAAGACGTATGTAATAGCAAAAATCTAGCAGTAAATTGTACACACAATTTTAAAAATATATATGTATAATTGAGGCTTGAAACAGCGTAGGCTTATATTTTTTATCAATGTACTTTTAAACATTTTATATCAAGTTATTTGACATTTCACTTTCATTTCAAGTTTTGAATTGTTTGAGAAAATACTGTATTTGATTTAAGTATGATTAAAATTTGTTTATTTGTTATAGGGCCTACTCCTTCTTTTTTGCATCTTTCTTTTTTCTTATTTGATCATTTAAAATAACAATATGTCTTTTTTAAAATTCAAATATTGATTTTTGTCCTATTTGGCAACATAGACATGAATCTCAATTTTGCATTATTTTTCTTCAATAATTGTTCAGAGCGATGTTAATTAATTGTATTGAATACCTTAATGATTTTCAATTTTTTTCATTTTTATCTCAACAATTATATTGATTTCTATTTACGATATCGTAAAATTTTCTGCAATTTAATAGTAAATTTTGAATGTTTATTTTAGGTTTTTAGTTAGAAAATTGGTATGAAATCAAAGGTTGAATTTTAAAATATTTGCAGGGGAGATCGCGTAAAACTAAGAGTCTTTACATCCTATGTATGGCCCTGACCATCGTAATATTTCGCGAGGGCAAGGTAATGTCTGTTTATACGAAATGTAAGTCACTACACATTTTGTAAAAGCATCCCGTTCACTTGGTGTTAAAGCGACACTGACGGATCTGCAATGTGTGTCGAATGCAATTCGACTGAAGTGGACGAGATTTAATCGGATGACCTGGTTGGCCGTAAATCGGATATTATTCGGTCGAAAACGCTCCGGACAAAATTCGGTTCCAGTCCACGACCGGCGTCACAGTACAATAGTGGTGAGAATGCTACAATTCTGGATAAGCTGTCACAATGATCCTCCCTAAAAATATATTCTCTTATGTTTCACAATGGAGTTCAAGGAAATTTTTACCATTCATGATACATTAGCAGCAATTACACATAAAAAATTTCATCTTGCACATTGCCATTGTTGATAGGTATATCTTGATATAAAGTATTTCATATCGTTCAGAAAAGCAATAGAATTTAGTACCATCAATATAACGGTTACGAGAAAGAATGAATAAGTTGGGTTAAGTTCGTCAGTATGATTAAGTCCGTAAAGGGAAGAAAAGATCATTAAAAACCGACTGGCAGGAGAAGGTAAGCAAAGGCAAGGCTCGGCTGTCAAAAATTTATATTGTGTAACTGCATTTAGATTTCTCTCTATTTTATGTCATAATAACTTTAAGAACAACAGCTTAAAGCAATTCCGTACTGTCATTAAGTAAGTACTTGTCAGCATGATTCTGACCACCGAATGATTTTTCTTCGTATAATTCCTCGGTGTTCAATTACTGTTGCTATGCAAAAGTTTAAAACATCATTACATTATCATAAGTAGTCATAGAAAAATGCCCGTTGCGAAGTGCTTCTTGGCTGTTAATAATTATCTCGGCAAATTCTGCTATCCACATGTCATAAAACCACGACGTCGTGTTTGCGTGAGTGCCTGGCGAGGTTTCTATCTGAAGTCCGCGCATCCAGATTCAGATTTTCCATATTTCCTCAAATGCCTCGAGGTGAATACTGTTGGGCTCCTTCAGAAGGTCATTACGGAATCTCTTCTCATTCGCTCTCTCCGGTAATATTCCGGCTCTGACGACCTCAACATTAATGGGCCGCGAATCCCTAATAAAGCAAAAGAAAAGTCTGTATCAACAATCTGTGTAGTGACTTAATCCATTGCAGTAGAAATAATAACAATCAGATACACTAACATTAAATGAAGGTTTTTGCGGTCGTGTTAGTTTTAAGTTTCGTATGTTACAGGGACCTGGCGGCGCGTAACATCCTTATCGACGAGCACAAGACTCTCAAGATCTCTGACTTCGGGCTCTCTCGGTCCGGTATCTACGTCAATACCAGAGGCAAGAAGGTGCCGCTCCGCTGGCTGAGTGTGGAGGCTATCCGCGACAACTTGTACTCCAGCAAGAGCGATGTGTGGGCGTACGCCATCGTCCTCTGGGAGATCGGCACTCTGGGTGAGATAGCTCGTCTGCTCCCGGTCGTTTGCCGTACTCCGTCCCAATCCTCGTTATCCATCCTCTCCCGGCTATATTTACCACAATGTTGACGTTCGTAAAAACCAGACTTATGCTAATAAGGCATGTCAAACTGAGGGGGGCTCCTACGACTGGGTTACGTTTGTATTTCTTGAGGGCCAAACATTCAAGTCATTAAATATAAGTTATTGCATAATATCTTTATTACTTAAACTTATAAACATGCAAAGCAAATACAAATAGTTCAACGACTAGAAACATTCAAAGTACAAAGTGATTGAATAGTTTAACAAAAGAATCAAAGATTTTGTAAGGTAACTTTTATGCAACAACAAGAAATACATTTCTCGAAAATTACATCTTTTCAGAATGAACATTCATTTATGACTTTTGTCCTGAGGCATGACAGTTCTTTTAACAACAATTTTTGCAACGTCTGCCCGAAATGTTTGTACATTTACGACTTTAATCAGAGATGCCAAGTGCTATAATCAGTCAGCCTCGTTCTCCGAGAAGTTTTTTTTTTTTTTTTTTTTTTTTTTTTTTTTTTTTTTTTTTTTTTTTTTTTTTTTTTTTTTTTTTTAAGGAAAATCATTGACGACACACATAGCAAGAACAATACAAGTACAACACTTGTGGCAAACGTTTTGAGTTTTTAAACTTTTCAGAAAAAAAGCTAGGTATTTCTACTTAAAAATTCTTTGCTCTGAGTGTAAAACTGGAATGCGTTTCTGAGAGTTCTATTTGCAGTTTTATTGACTAGCAACATCAAAAGTGAATGGTGATACAAATAATGCAACATAATGTTTTAGAAATTAAGAATTTACAAAATATTTTCTCAAATTCTTTTGACAATAATTCCACGTGACTTTCAAGGACAAACTCAGTATTTGTAGAGTTTTACATTTCTTTTTTTTTTTCTCATGAAATTTAGCTAAATTTTCATTTGTTAACTGACATCTATAATCTTTTTTTCTGATGAAGCACTTGATGTCAGCATACAACTGAGTGATGAGTTTGTTTTTACGTTTTAATTCAAATTAAGTTAATTCATTTAATTGTGCAGCAATGTCTACAGTAAAAACCAGAATCAGGAACCATATTTGATCTTTTATTTCATCTGATTTTTAACCTTTCATCTCAACAAATATAATATTTGCAGCATTTTGTGACATGACAACCAATTGACATCTGTATAGAATGGAAAATTGGTGAGCCTAAATTGTTTATCCATATCTTCCAACAAATGGCTGAAATTACGATAGTTGAGACCTCGGCCTCTGGTATAATCACTATCTTTATGAGCAAACTAACCACGTGGTCAAATTTTAAAATCTCCGAACACGAACTCTTCTGATGAATAATGTAGTGAAAATGTCTAAATGATGAATCAGGATGCGAGTTTTCTAATTTTGCTCGAAACCTGGCAGCATTTCTTTTGTGCTTTTGAAATATATTTGAAAAAGGTGATAGACTATTTCCAAGTGTAAAAAAACCATTCTGAATAAATGGAATGGAATGTGTGTGCCACGCACTTTTTACAGTTTAAAGTATGAAAACTTCAATTTTGGAAGTTTAATGACCAAACTACAGTATATGTAGCGTGCCGCAGGTGTGCTTGTAGAGAACCACATACGGCCCGCGGGCGGCGTGTTTTACATGCCTGCATCAGCCTGCTACAACGGTTATTGTTCAGTTCACTAACCTATTGACTCCGCGGCTACGTTCTCGGTATATTACGTTGTATCACTCACAATGCCTGCTCTTCTAATGGTGAACAGTGTATCCTGACGTCGCTTAGAGTACAACATCAACTATTATTAACTAACTCTTAAGTGTATACGTGTGTTAAACTATTTCATTATAGAATTGTTTCACTCTTGGTCAGAATATAAATGGACAATATACACAATAAAATTCTCAGTTAATGGAGTGGAATTCTACATAAACTTCTGTAATTTAAACGTATCAAACATTGTCTTGGCTGCAATTGTACTGTTACTGTGAATGTGGTAGAATTTAGATTACTTAAAACCCACATGCAAATAACGCTGCCAATCTTATTATAAGTTGGCTCGTAACAATAATAATGAATATCTTATATTGTTAAGATGGTGTATGTGTAATGAAGTTAAGGTGATCAATCATCACACAATAGAGTTTTATGAAGGTTGCATATATCCTTGTTCCGATTCAAAGTGTTAGTTCTGTTTCCAATAACTTTACGTAGCTTCATTGATTGTTTTCGCCACAAACGTAACAGTATTGCTACTACTAATTTTTGTTCCTGAAAAATATACTCTGTGCCAGATTCTCTTCGTCAACACACATTCCATAGGCTTCTGATGAGCTCACTACTGACTCATGGATGATGCGAAAATTTCAATTTTGCAGAAAGTATAGCTGGAGCTGTATGAATTTTGTAATGATTACCGATCCAGGTGGACAAGGCTTAGTTTTTTCCTTTTTAAAAAATTGCTATGTCCTCATCTAACTGGATTCCTCCGTGGTGTCTGATTACAGGTGGTTTTCCATACCCAACGGTTGCAGACCATGATCTGTTGAGGTTCCTGTTGGAAGGTCGCCGTCTGGACAAACCGGATAACTGCACAGACGAATTGTGAGTACCACACGTTTCTTTGAGATAAACAGAAGCTATTAGCAACAGGCGTTATCAGGCCATCAGTGCAATTGAGTTTTCCACACTCTTCCCGATCAAGCACACTCTCTGAATCTTAAAAAATACACCTTTCTTTAGCACGACAATCTATTCACAAAAAAAAAGGTAGCGTCACTGTGTTTCAACTTCTAGAATAAACTCGAGAACTGTTGGCAACTAAGGAAAATAAATTGACTTACGTCATATATTTTAATCAGTCACTCGCGTATTAGTAATAGTAGGCCCCTACAACCCAAGAAAGATTTCACAGAGCATGTAGCAGTAAAATGATGATTCGTAAAACAAAGGAAATACATAAAAGCAAAACCATCCTGGGATTACATTTTAAGTACCGAACGTGGTAGGTAAGTGGGAACGCTCTGGCCTCGCATTCGGGAAGACGTGGGTTCGAAACCCCGTCCGGCCACAAAGATTTTATTTTCCATGGTTTCTCTAAATCACTCCAGCAGAATGCTGGGATGGTTCCTTCAAAAAAGGAATTCCTTTCCATTCAGAGCCCCTAGTCGCTTCCCGCCTCTAATGATCCTGACGAGGCGTAAGTGAAGAGAGAAAGAAAGAAATAATACACTTAAGAACTGAAGAGCCTGTATATGTAACCCTCATTACGTCGTTACTGATGTAATATCGAAATTTCTTCACTGAGTACAGATCTGTATACTAAAAACCTCGAAGGAATTTTTTTAATAGTATAGAAAAACACATTGCGCTAACGGATAAGCGATAGTAATTAAATAGAGAAATATGATCCCGTATTATAGCTATGGCCAGCGGAGTGGACTGTTTGGCGTGTTGCAGGTACTCGCTGATGCTGATGTGCTGGTCGCACTGTGCAGACGACCGCCCGTCGTTCGCGACCATCTCGAAGCACCTGGAGGGCGCCCTGGGCCGCCGCAGGGTGTACGTGGACTTCGGCGACCTGAGGCCCGACTACGCCTTCCCGCCTACCGAGCAGGAGCCGCCCGCATAGGCGCTCCTCAGTCGTTCGTTTCGCTGTTTGTGTCATCGGTGTTTAGTGCGTAATTAACTATTTTGTTGTGAAGTGCAAATAAGTACTGACAATGCAACATGTACTATTAGCATGCTCTTTCTAATAACTGATCAACTGTCGTCATTTTAACATACAAAGCAAGTGTTCCAAGGTTTCTTTGAGTTTTTTACGGATGGACAATGAGATCGCACTTCGGAGAGTACGAACAATATTTCTTATTTTGATTCCTGTACAGTGATTTCTGTTAAATTAAGTTATTCTTGTTTACATGAGAGCGACAAGACTGTAAAAATCTTTTTGTTTACTTTCCAGGAAAACGTTCTCTTTAAGTGTATACGCGGAAAAACTTCTTTAATCTTCAGTTAGAAATTTTT
>CM061920.1:155730800-155807588 GCA_031002005.1 Vandiemenella viatica
TTGATTATTGGCAATCTCTTACAGGACCATCCATACAGGCAGTACAAAGTTTCAATGATTATTTCATATGGCCTTTTTTTCTTTTTTTTTTTTTTTTACACTGAACTGTTAATACTGGCAAATGCCACACATCTAGAGATAAAAAATACATTTTAAAATACACATTTCAGGTTATTGTAAAACTGTAGGCCTATATTCCAGACAGTAAAAACTTATCACACTTAAAGCAGCTCGGGCTGGATTAAATTTTTACTATATGATGGCTATGTTGACACGTTTATCCTCCGTAGCAAAATGGTTCGTGATACATTTTGGGGATTTATGCCTAGTTGTAGTAGATCTGCAAAAGTTTTTCCTAATTGTTTCGTGATATTTTGTAAGTATTTTGTTACATATCTATTACACTAGCATTTACCCGCTGCTCTGTACGCGCGGGTCTTGGTGTGTATAGAGATACTCCACCCTTTTTTAAATTTTAGTACCAAATATTAACTTGGAGAAGCAAAAAATATATCATCATATATATTATTTCTATAAGGTATTTTTTTGTCACAAGCCTATATCTTCCTTCATACTTAACCGAAATCAATGAATGAGGTGTCATTTTAAAGCCTATGGTCTCCACTTTGGTTAAATCGTATTTTAAGCAAGAAAGTTTTCGGAATTCGACCCTTAAAGGGCAAAAATGTAAATTTTTCTAAAATGCTGTTTTCTGTGTTACGAGTCAGTTTTCTCCCTGGATACCTATCTGAAACCGTTTTATGAAGTATCGTTTTAAAGATTAAGATCTCCGCTTTAGTGACGTCATATATTAAGCCAGAAAGTTTTCGGAATTCAACCCTTAAAGGGCAAAAGTACCAATATTTTTGCATTGCGTTTTTGTGTCACGAGCGATTTATCTCCCTTAATATCTAACCGATAAGGATAAATAAGGTATCATATTAAAGAATAAGGTCTCCGCCATGGTAACATTATATTTTAAGAAAGGAATTTTTCGTAATTTGATCCTTATAGGGCAAAAATGTCACTTTTTCTAAAATGCGTTTTTTGTATCTCGAGCAATTTATCTCCCTGGATATCTAACCAAAATCGATAAATGAGGTATTATTATGAGGAGTAATTTCTCAGCTTTGTGACATCATATTTTAAGAAAGAATGTGTTTGGAATTCAACCCTTAAAGGGAAAAAGTATAAATTTTTCTATAACGCATTTTTGTGTCACGAGCGATTTATCTCCCTTAATATCTAACCGATATAGATAAATGAGGTATCATATTAAAGAATAAGGCCTCCGCCATGGTAAGATTATATTTTAAGAAAGGAATTTTTCGTAATTCGACCCTTATAGGGCAAATATGTCACTTTTTCTAAAATGCGTTTTTTTGTATCTCGAGCCATTTATCTCCCTGGATATCTTACCAAAATCGATAAATGAGGTAGGATTATGCGGAGTAATGTCTCAGCTTTGTGATATCATATTTTAAGAAAGAATGTTTTTGGAATTCAAAACTTAAAGGAAAAAAGTATAAATTTTTCTATTACCGATTTTTGTGTCACGGGCGATTTATCTCCCTTGATATCTTACCGATATAGATAAATAAGGTATCATATTAATGAATAAGGTCTCCGCCGTGGTAACATTATATTTTAACAAAGGAATTTTTCGTAATTCGACCCTTAAAAGGCAAAAATGTCAATTTTTCTAAAATGCGTTTTTTGTATCTCGAGCCATTTATCTCCCTGGATATCTAACCAAAATCGATAAATGAAGTAGGAATATAAGGAGTAATGTATCAGCTTTGTGGAATCATATTTTAAGAAAAAATGTTTTTGGAATTCAACCGTTAAAGGAAAAAAGTATAAATTTTTCTATAACCGATTTTTGTGTCACGAGCCATTTATCTCCCTTGATATCTAGCCGATATAGGTAAATGAGGTATCATATTAAAGAATAAGGTCTCCGCCGTGGTAACATTATATTTTAAGAAAGGAATTTTTCGTAATTCGACCAATAAAAGGCAAAAAAAGTAAATTTTTCTAAAATGCGTTTTTTTGTGACTCGAGCCACTTATCTCCCTTGATATCTATCCAAAATCGATAAATCAAGTACGATTGTGAGGAATAATGTCTCAGCTTTGGTGACATCATATTTTAAGAAAGAAGTGTTTGGAATTCAACTATTAAAGGGAAAAAGTATAAATTGTTCTACAACGTATTTTTGTGTCACGAGCCTTATATTTCCCTTGATATCTAATCGATATAGATAAATGACATATCGTATTAAAGACTAAGGTTTCCGCCGTGGTAACATTATATTCTAAGAAAGGAATTTTTCGTAATTCGACCCATAAAGCGCAAAAATGTCAATATATCTAAAATACATTTTTTGTGTTTCGAGCTATTTATCTCCCTGGATTTCTAACCAAAATCGATAAATGAAGTAGGAGTATGAAGAGTAATGACTGAACTTGGTGACATTATATTCAACCTCACTATTCATCGCATTTTATTCGCGAAATTTTCGCACGGGTCGTCTAGTACTTCATTTAAATATTTTCCTCTCCTTTAGTTATTACCTTAGATTCGATTTTCATACTATAGTTAGAAAGTGTTTTTTGTTATACTTATATTGTAATAGAATGTAATATATCAGAAATTAAAACTACGTCAAACACTGCTAATGGTCGAATAAGGACGAATCAAGAATCAGTTGACCCTTTAGACAAAAATTTGGAACAATCTTTGCTGTGGATAAAAAGTGCATCATATTAAGGCAAAAAGAAATGTACCTTACATATAAGGCAACATGAAAGTTACTGTCTGCGGCTGTGTTGACAGTACGGTCGACGGTCATTTATAAAAATATCTGTGCCACCAACGATAGCATTTACAACGAATCTGAAATCGCTGGCAATTTTGGTTATATGATATGTGTATTACTCTTATGCCGTGGGTAGTAAACATATATTCCTTGTTTAGTAACTTCTATGTTGCTAACCAAATTTCAAGCCATCTTTCTTCATCGTATCTCAAAATTGGAGTAGTTGGATTCAAATGTGGCCTGGACCAAACAAAAAACATGTCATCAAAACCACGAGGAAATATGCACAACGCTTGTTTTGTTTCCGGGAGTACAAGTAAACACTGAAATGGCAATCATTAAAACACCTTATTAATTACTAACAATAATTGAATTCCTAATGCCTTATGTTGTTGCAAGAACATTCTGGCCCAAGCTGCATTTCGACCTAACCACAATCTATACAGATATTGCCGCTTCAAATTCAAACTATGCAGATATTCCTAAACACATGAAATTCACCGCTAAATACATTTTTGGTAATGACAACATTGTCTATTTCATGATTGAACGTACGTGTAACATAAATTAGAACTATTAATTTCATAATACAACTGCTAAAACACGCGCAATAATACATTGACTGTATCGCAATGTAAAGTTTATTCATTTTTTCTTCCTAGCGATTGTTGTTAGGTCCAAATGCGTCCTGGAACAGATTAAAAAAGTCGGTAAAGGCACATGGAGCTATACATATAGTTGATTTTTACTTCAGATATCTCGAGAACTACCTGTAAGCGATATATCACAACAGTTTATTCTTTACTTTCGAATTGTCTATCACTATTCACTATTAAAAATTCGGCGACCTGGTATCTTACTATCGATACTAAGCACAAAATTACTTACCATAAATATTAGTTACTCGTATCGAAGAGTTAAAATATTATGGTTTCACTAACGAATTCCATATAATTATGTTTATGAAAATTGATAAAACCGAGAAATTGTAACCAAAGACAACCAGAGGTATTCATGTTTGGTCAAACTAATCATTTTTACAGTCAATTAAACACCAATATTAGTATCTGATTCAGTTATTCTGTTTATTTGCTGCATTCAAGAAAAATGAAAAATTAAAAATTCGAAGTTAAAATATTAAATAGAATTCTAAATTGTGTGTTATTTTTTTATCTGTTTTCTTGTGCAAGAAGTGAAAATCTCAATTACATTGTGAACAGTATATCATAATTTCATGTCTAGACATGTATTTAATTATTCCCTCCGTGCCTCAGTACATATAAGTCATTAGCTATTTCCGCAGATTTTAATTGTAAACGTTAGCTCTAAAAATTTGAGAAAACCATTCAAATTGCTGCTGTAGTTTTTGCGCAGTTCCCGTTCAAATAATGAGACACACACAGCTTGCTTATAGATTTATAATAGTATAGATTAAACTAATAAACAATTGCTACAACTGAGGTGATTCTTCTTTCATCCTATTACAAACCACCAATCTAATTATTTACTGTGTTTCATTACAGAAATGTTTTTCATGCGTCATGTTTGCTTCCGTTCTGAGGAAATAAAGTTCTCTGCGATACGCCGATACGAATTAGTTTTATATCTCTGGTTCGTGACTGCCGCCGCTTCTGCGTCGCTCCCCTTGGGCACAATTGTGATGTAGAAGAGCGCCTTGCCTCACTATTCTCTCTGTAAAATCGGGTAATTCACAAGGGCCCAGTTCTGTCGTGCGTGTGGCTGCTTGGTGGACGAATAGTTTCGGTAGGAAATGGTGACGTAAGGAAAAACTACACTCGAATATATCCGATGAACTATTTTCGCGTTTGGTAAATACACTGCATCGCAAATCCCAACGCCATGACTAAAATCACTGTCTGTTGAACCATTGGACGAACTTTGATGCGATTTTAAATGCTACTAAGTGTCGTTCTCGTGGCCGGACTACGTATACTTAACCCTTACCTGTTTCATACGGAAACTGAACAGTAACGAATTTAGTGAATGAAGTCGTTGAAAATCTTTACAAAATTATTATCTTATATTTTTAAAGTGATTAATTGATTAAAGGTTTCGTAGTTACAGGCCTGTTAGCTGTCACTAATTTATATTTGAAGCTGTTTCGAACTAATAGTTGCGATGCAGCCATCTTATTTATACATTATTTTTTGATATAACATGTAACTTAAGTTCATGTTACGATCTGAATAATACTTTCATTGCATTTTTACTTAAAGTAATCAGTTTAAAAACTATTGAGTCTAGAGATCCGAAACATATATATATATATCTCAGGAAGGAATTGAGAGAAGATAATTTTGGAAATTTAAGAGCAGTGTAATAGAAAATTGTGAAACAGGTATTAAACTTCGGAAATGTAGCCAGAAATGTTTTTTCGCTTATTAGAGGGAACCGTTAAGATAAATTTTCTAAAATCAGTATTTTATGAAGTGATTTAAATTTTTTACCAATTAATATAGTCGAATTCAAATACGGTGGCACACCCTGGCCGATCATCCCTTTCCAATTCACCTTATTTGAACGATACATATTCAACCCGTTGTTATTAACATGAAAAGAAAAAACTTTGTGTTAATTATTTCGCGACTTTGCAACGCAGTATTGTGAAGAACTGACATGTTGCGAGAATGAGCAATCCAGTTGCTTACACAGGGTGAGTTTACTGCGGTACGCCTTTATGATGGTGACAATGTTGCGGGGGCGTTACGTCAGCAAAGTGCTGGAGGCGCACATATTACAACTGGCACAGACATGCTTCATCAGATGGCTGAATAGCTCGTCGTAACAGCCGCCGCTAAGCGCTGCCGGCTGTCTACCTGTCAGGCGCCCATGAATTTAATGCCTGACAGCGCCAGTAGGCAGCGTCTGAACAGGTGCAGTCGATGTGATTCGCGGGTTTGGGGAGGAGGAGACGCAGTTCTTGTCGCAGACCGCCGGAGTTAGGGTACCACTGTGGTAACGACACGGTTTCAAATTGCGGTCTCTATAATACCTGCGTAATCTAAATTGCTTATCCTGGTCGTTAAACGTGACGTTAGGTTAAACAAGAAATCCAAATTACAGAAGCGTTGTAGCGCAACCGATTTACACAATTCAAGATTGGCAATAGACGGAGGTGTGGTTAAATTGCCGATCAGGCTGGTATTTGTGAGACAATTTGTCTTGGAGCCGCCAGGGTGATACCGATAATAGACGAGAGAAAAGAAACACGCCGGTGCTCAGATACATCGTCTCAAGACTGTGGTTGTTGTGTGTAGACGCAGGCTGAGGTGACTGACCTGCGCACCCAGCTTGCAGCTTTGGTAACAAGAGTTACACAGCTGGAAGCTGCCGCAAGTGAGTGCAGTAGATGCGGTATGGGTGACCCTGTAGAAGCAAAGCGTCTTGCAGGTTCTCCCATACCAGTCATCGTACCTGCAGTCCAGGCCGAGACGTCGGAATCTATGCGGCCGTCGCCTAGTGGTGGATGGCGTGTGGTGTCTGGACGTCGTCGGCGCATGCGGGGGCAGTCGTGCAAGCGTGATTCCCAAGAAGGCGAGCTTGTACCTCTGTCCAATCGGTTTGACGCATTGTCTGGATCTGATTCAGTCCTGCAATCGTCGGCCTGTGAGTTGGCAGCCCCACAGCCCGCTAAGTCTGGACAACTGCAGAAGGGGGTTTTAGTGGTCGGTAGCTCCAACGTTAGGCGGTTTATCGAACACCTTAGGGAAATGGCGAAGAGGTCGGGGATGAATTCCGGTATCCATTCATTGTGTATTCCGGGGGGTCTGATCCGAGATGTGGAACAGGCCATCCCGGATGCCATTGAACGGACAGGGTGCAGCCAGCTGCGGATTGTGGCTCATGTCGGCACCAATGATGCTTGCCGCCTAGGGTCGGAGGTTATCCTCTCGTCCTTTGGGCGACTTGCAGAACGGGTGAACTCTGTGGCCATTGGCCGCAAGATTTCTGCTGAGCTATCCATCTGCAGCATTGTCGATAGGACTGACTGTGGACCTCTGGTTCAGAGCCGTGTTGAGGGGCTGAACCAGAGATTACGGCGCTTCTGTGATATTCATGGCTGCAGATTCCTTGATCTTCGCCCTGGGGTTGAGTCTTGTAGGAATCCCTTGGATAGATCAGGGGTGCACTACACACGGGAATCGGCTACACGGGTGGCAGGGGCCGTGTGGAATGCATTGGGGGGTTTTTTTAGGCTGAGGGAGGATGACCCTGAGGATGAAATTCAGTTGCGGACAGCCAAGATAAATTCATCACCGCGTGTTAGGGGTAGCTTAAAAGAATCCCAAACATTAAAAGTTCTAGTAGTTAACTGCAGAAGTGTTTGTAATAAACAGCCTGAACTCGAAAACGTTATTCGTAGTACAGATGCTGATATCGTAATAGGCACAGAAAGTTGGTTAAAAACGGATATAAGTTCAGCCGAAATTTTTAATAGTAACATGAACATTTTCCGTAAGGATAGGTTGCATTCTCAAGGAGGTGGTGTATTTATAGCTGTTAGTAAGTACCTCCCATGTAGCGAAATTAATGTCCATACTGTCTGCGAAATCATATGGATCAAGCTCAACCTAGCTAGGACAAAACTTGTGATAGGCTCCTTCTATCGTCCACCCGATGCAAGCGTAAATATTGCCGAGGCCTTAAGAAATAATGTAAATAATATAGCACGGCAATTTCCGGACCATACAATAATGCTAGGAGGTGACTTTAACTTGCCAGATATCGACTGGACTAATTACGTTCACGTTACTGGGGGCAGGGATAAAGCAGCTTGCGAAATCATTCTAGACCTCTTCTCAAATCACAATCTTGAACAGCTCGTAACTGAACCAACGCGATGCCTCAACGGTAGCGAAAATATTTTAGATATATTTGTTACAAATAGGCCTGAACTATTCACGAATATTGCTACCACCGCAGGAATAAGTGATCACAAAGCTGTAATTGCTACAGTAAAACTAACAACCACGCGCAGAAATGGAAAAGAGAGGATCGTTTACAGATTCGAAAAGGCTTCAAAAGAGTGTTTTAGAGCGTATTTGAGGCATAATTACCACACCTTCTTAGTAGCTGGAGGCACCGTTGAAGATAGGTGGCATCGATTCCTACATATACTCGGGGAAGGTATGAACTTGCATATACCGAAACGGACAATCACGGAAGAGAACGATCCACCATGGTACACACGGGAGGTTAAAAGGTTACTCAAGAAGAAAAGGAAGATACATGCACGATCAAAAAGGACGATGCATTCGGACTGATTTAGATAAGCTAGAGGAGATAAGGGGACGTGTTAAGAATGCGATGCGTGAGGCCTTTAATAACTTTCGTGGAAATTCTCTCTCTAAGAGCCTCACTGAAAACCCTAAGAAATTTTGGTCGTATGTAAAAAAAGTTAGTTGTAGTGGGAACAATAAGCCAGTTCTAATAAAAGACGGACGGGAAATTGAAGACAGCCGCGACAAGGCTACCGTATTTAACACCGAATTCAAAAATTCATTCACGCGAGAAAACATGGAAAACATCCCCACTTTACCACATCGTGTGGAATTAGAGATGGATCCGATAGAAATTGATAGCGTAGGAATTGTAAAGCAATTAAAACTCCTGAAGTGGGGTAAAGCGCCGGGTCCCGATGGTATACCGGTAAGAGTATTTTCTGAATACGCGGAGGATATTGAACCATTTCTGTCAGATATATTCCGTAAATCACTAGAAGAGAGAAAAGTACCTTCTAGCTGGAAGATAGCCCAGGTAAATCCCGTTTTTAAGAAAGGAGATCGGAGTGATCCTAGGAATTATCGACCCATATCTCTAACATCGGTCTACAGCAGAATTCTGGAACATGTCATATGCTCGAACATAATGAAGTTTCGAGATGAGAACGAGTTACTAACACCATGTCACCACGGATTTCGGAGGAAGAGATCGTGTGAAACACAATTGGCCCTATTTTCCCACGACATAATGAAAGTTATAGATGCAGGTTCGCAAGTTGATGCAGTTTTTTTGGATTTTCAGAAAGCTTTTGATTCTGTGCCACACAACCGACTTTTAGCGAAGATTCGAGCTTACGGTATTTCGGCTCAGATTTGCGAGTGGATACGTGATTTTCTAACTGGTCGATCACAGTATGTCGTTGTTGACGGGGAAGCCTCTTCTAAGATAAATGTTACTTCGGGCGTTCCTCAAGGAAGTGTAATAGGTCCACTTCTTTTCTTAATATTTATAAACGATCTAGGTGACAACGTCAAATGCTGGTTGCGATTGTTTGCCGACGATGCAGTTATCTATAGGGAAATAAGGTGCTCCGACGATTGCTTAGAAATTCAGCGTGATTTGGATGCTATTTTCGATTGGTGCCGTAAATGGCAGCTTACACTAAATTGCAAAAAGTACAAGGCAATGCGGATAAGTAACAAGAAGAATCAGTTTGTTCACGATTACAAAATAAACAATTCAGCTGTTGACACGGTTGATTCCGCGAAGTATCTGGGGGTGATAGTACAAAGCAACATGAAATGGGACATGTACATAACTTCCGTCGTAGGCAAGGCTAATTCTAAATTACGATTCATAGGTCGTATTTTGAGGAACTGTAATGCTCAAACAAAGGAGATAGCGTATAAAACACTAGTGCGTCCACATCTGGATTACTGTTGTGGGGTTTGGGACCCGTATCGCAAGGTTCTGATTGACTCAGTTGAGAGGGTGCAGAGGAGAGCCGCTAGATTCGTGACTTGTTGTTACAGCCCTTATGAAAGCGTCACAGAATTGATACATAGATTGGGCTGGGATAGTTTGGAAGACAGACGACGTAGCTTGCGTTCGAATTTATTGGAGAATATGCGAAAAAATTTAAATTTCGAGTGCAATGAAATACTTCTTCCGCCAACCTATTTAGGTCGCAATGACCGGAGGGATAAGATTAGAGAAATAAGATGCCGTACTGATACTTATATGTATTCCTTCTTTCCTCGCACTATTCGGGATTGGAATGGGCGGGTTTAGGATTGGTGCTTAGCACCCTCTGCCACCCACAATTTTTGTGATTTGCAGAGTATGAATGTAGATGTAGATGTAGAAGTAAGCTGTGGGAGCAAATTCCTCCAACTATCGTTTTGAGACAGCATAGAAGGTAGCGTTACGAAGCACTGGCTCTGATATACTTGTCTCTGTGCTGTTAACAGTTTGAACAGTATCGCTGAAGTGACAGATAATGAATGTCATTATCACTTAACCAACTAACATTTTTTTTTTTTTTTTTTTTAATTTGGCGGTCATCAGTCTTGACTGGTTTGATACAATCCTCCATCCCTTCCTATATTACACTAACCTTTTCATCTCAATATACCCCTTATAACTTACATCTTCAATTGTCTGCTTCATATGTTTTAATCTTTGAGGAGGAAACAGTAGAAGGAAAGTTTTTCTACAAATGAACAAACGTCGACGAAAAATTACGGGAAAAACGTTTAAAGTTCACCCCTTTTCAATGTGTGTTTGCCAGTTTACTTTAAAGTGTTGCAACGTGGAACTATACAGACTCAAGTTTTAACTGATGGACCGAAACCTGTGGGTGAGCGGTAACGCTTGGGCCTGGCGCTTAAGAGAACGTGAGTTCGTTTTCCTATGCGACTATCCAGATTTCGGTTTTTCATTGTTTCTCAAAATCACTCCAGCAGAATGCCGGGATGATTTCTTCAAAAGACCATGAACAAATTTCTTCCTGTCCCTTGTCCCAATTACTTTCCCGCCTCTGATGAGCTCAAAGTAGCTGGAGCGTAAATCCATAAACAACCAGCTCCAACTTCTGGCATTGTGTATCTCTTTTAAGACGGATTTTTCTAATAATCTTAGCGATTTCTGATACAGTCACCAATATGTGCGTAAAAAACTACACATCTCACTAACACGCTTTACATGCAGCACACAGGTTATACTATTGATGGATACACACTGCAACTACATCATGACCTATAAAAAGAAAAGGAAGGTGTATGTAACTCATCAGAATTACTCTACCGTTTAAATAAGCAATACTGTGTAAGAAACTGTAAAGACTACAGACATCACAAGTATTACGGTTACTATCACAGATTAAATTAGTGCATTGCGACACTACTTATCTTATCTGTATCACGGCGCTGGTTAGCGTTTCACCTGGTTTTGTTCATGGATTCCATCTGATATGACAGATATCAACAGCATGACCAATAATAGATGACATAACAGTAATAGGAAATTAAAGTACTTTAGCTCTCTGACAACTGAAAGGCGTGTTCTTGGGCACCCAGATAAAACTACTCTTATGAAAAGGCAGTTATTATCATACCAAAATAAAAAATTTCTCTTAAATTTGAGTACGAAAATGAATATGAATATCATTTTTCAATTAAGAGAGAATTTACCAAAAATCCTAGCTCTAACTTGGGAACCATTAGACTTGTTAACAACGGATTTTGATCTCCTTCATATATGTTGAAGGGTACAGAGCATATAAGTCTCTGGTGTAGTCGTTTCTCAAAATGCGCCCTAGTTTTTAAGATATTCGCATGCAAATAAACAAAAACTTCTAAATGTCGGGTACATCATCGTATGAAGTGGCAGCGTGGTCTATGCGGTAGAATGTTAGCTTCATAATTTTCTGACCCGAGTTCAAATCCCCATAGAATCAAATATTTTTATGTATTGTTATCCTCAGAAATTGTCAGGCTTGACCTTTTTATTTTGTTAAAACTACATTTTATTGACTGAAATAATTTTTGAAACAAATCATGTAACCTACAATTCAGCGTCTTTTTTCCCCTGAAATTCTATTTTTCGTCATGAATTCACGCGTCTACTGACGGATTGTCTTTTCACAACACAAATTTCATTGGGTATGGGCGAGTCATATTAGGAAGCCATTGTTGATATATGGGCGAAATTATGTTTGGTGTATATGTTATAAGCAATGTGATTTGTATTAAATTTTATTTCGAGCAATAAAAGTTTGTAAATGAAGTTTTAACAAAATAAATAAGTCAAGCTTGACAATTTTGGAAGATAAAAGTAAATAAAAATATTTGATTCAGCGGGGATTTGAACTCGGGTCAGAAAATTATGAAACTAACACCCTATCGCATAGACCATTTGATAATAAGGAGCAATAGTTTACTATATAGCCGATATTTATAATTTTTTGTTTACTTGCATGCGAATATCTCATAAAGTAAGGGCATTTTGAGAAACGACTATACCACACACATATATACTGTGTACCCTTCATCATATATCAAAGAGATCTAAATCCGTTCTTAACATGTCTGATAGTCTCCAAGTTATAGATAACGCTTAGAAAAACAAAAATAACAATAATTGTTAAATATTGAATTTCTTCAAATTTGCAAGTGTAAAACTACGAGTAGTAATGCGTTATAATATATATCTATTAGTAACACTATGTGCTACCGAAACTTAACCCATACAATATTTTCTTAGCTGTCAAAGAAATGATTAAGAACGAAAGTATGCCAAGTAAATGTCTAAATCTGAAGGAAGAAAAAACTGATGGCGAGATTGCTTTTGCGATTTTTTTGCAAAATTTTATAGAAATGATATTGTTGTTGTTATATTAGTGATGGTCTGCGCGTAAGTATATAGGAGGATGATCTGACATACAGGAGAAGATAAACTTTCAAAACGTATTCCAAAAGTCCAAAATATTACAACTATTAGGAATTTGGAAACTGGAATTTCAGATGTAGTAAATTTTTTATGTAGAGGTGAAAGAGGTCACGTGTAGTAATTGATTAATAAGTTCTCTAAATGTGAACGGGTAATGTTCCCGTATTGAATCCTGCTCACTAAGAGTAGTTTTACAAGCGCTTAACCTAACAGTGTGCTTTACGAATAATTTATTACGTTTCGCTACGAATGCTCTTGAGAGTGGAATTACGCACGGCATCCAACCTTGAACAATAACTTCTGCTGGATGATGCGTGTTGCAGCGTGGGGCGGCACGTGGGCGGCCCCGCGGAGCTGTTCCAGCGGGAGCGGCGGCTGCTGGTGTCCGGAGGGTCTCGCAAGGTGGTGGCGGCGGTGGACGTGTCCGCCGCCGGCTGGTACAACGCCGAGGTGTCCGTGGTGGACGCCAGGGGCTGCCAGGGCCCGCCCGCAGAATATCGCTTCAGGACTGTGGGTGAGCCAGCGACCACTCTACCGGGCGCAGCGCGGCGCGGGGCGCACTACAACCACACGGAGGGCGTCTCCACTTTGCATTTTATTGCTTTCAGATTCGAGCAGCAAAAGTTGCAGCGTTAAAATTAAATTCCTCGGACAAATTGCGGAATTCTGACCAAACTTCCGTGTTATAAACGCAATTGCGGTTGTTTCGGTAGGTGGAGTGTTCGACTATTGAATGTAGCGTCCCTCGCTTAACAGTGCAACAATTTTTTTTAAAAATAAATAGAAAAGATGAAACCTCCCGCATAGAATGTGGAACAAAAAAATATGACATTCAACAGAAGGACTGGCAATAAACATGCTAAAGAATTGAACCCATATCAAACAGACATGAGTAGCTAAGATTTTAATTATGGTAATTACTGATACTTCTGTGTGAGAGGTGTTATATGAAAGTTTGTATACCGGGCTCTTAAGTCCTCAACGTCAACGAGCCGTAAATCTCCATTTTTTTTTTTTTTATAATCTATAACGGATGTGGCCAACTATGACTAACGTTATAAGATCACTGTGTGATGCCACTAAGCGTCTAAATGACACTAGAGGTGATATAACCCACTTACTGCTTAGAATTAAAACACAAATAGGCTACTGCAGTACCTTATGACGGTGTATCGCAGCTGTTCGCAATTTACTCTTAGTTTTCATATTAATTCTGGTGATGAAGGATAACATTACTCCTCTGAATTAGCGCCTCATCTGTTAAAGCATATATGGGCAATCCCCGGCCCCCGGGCCGTATCCGGCCCTCCACCAACTTCAGTCCGGCCCGCGAGAGATTCGGAAATTTCAAATAACGCTTCAAACTCAAGTCTCCCATTAATTTTCATTCGATTTTTCTATCTGTTTTTGTTAATTTGCTTTTGTATGTTTGATTATCCTATTTTAATTCTAGTAAATAAAAAACGTATGAATTTTTATCGCCTTTTTATTCACTACTATCTACTTCATTCATACCTACGGCCTGCGACCTGATTAAGTCCGGCCCGCGACATGATTAGTCCCGAATTTACGCCCTCAGCTAAGCAAAGGTTGCCCATATCTGTGTTAAAGCATTGTTATGTGGTTAACTGATTGCTGCGTACTTCACAATAGCCCGAGGCTTTCTAAGAGAAATCCTCAGTTGAGCTCCACTCATTTCTTTGCCAAACACTTGAGCTGCCGCATGAATGCTCTCCGTCTATGTCAAGTTACTGAATAACAAATTCAACACATTAAAACTTCTTAATTCACGCCATAATTCCCTGAAAAATAGCTAGATAATTAATAGGGAATAAAAGTACTGCACTAATAGTCCTGAATAATAAAAAAAGAGTATGGCACTGAAATGGCGGATCAATGGTAATTTATGCAAGGGTAAAGTGTAAGCTATTAAACACGCAATTAATCCTGGCAGTTCTCGCCAGATGCAAGCTGTTAATCCTGGCAGACGTCGCCAGATGCAAGCTGTTAATTACCCAATTAACGGCGTGTTGTGGGTGGCTGCCTCTCTCATCCACCTCTAAACTGTGGTGTTGCCATGTACAAAATAAATTCAGTTAACTAGTTAACATATCCTGTAGAAAGAATCTCCCCTCCCCCCGCGATGCTTGAGCGAGTTCGTATCTGCGTGTTCGTATGTGCCCTGCGCCGAGCTGCTGCATGGCTTGCGCCTTAACGTGTCGCCAGCTGCCTCGGGGAGATGTGCTGCGCGCCTGCCTACCTGTTGCTCCTGCCGCCGATTCGTTGCTGCTGCTGTTGCCAATTGCTGCTTGGGCGCCAAAGTATGGTATGTGACATTGGTCGATAACACTTCCCTAGCATGTTCATAGGAGCCTCTGTATTGTAAATGCATCCTCATTTGTCTAGTGATGCAGATGCCGTCTGAAAGCATATTGTCTGAATGGATCATCTTACAAGTCATGTTACCATCTCGTTGATACCTCTATGAAGAGGATGCCCGACCTACAGAAGTGGGCTGTAATGATTCAAACTAAATTCTACATATCTCTACCTAATTAAAAACGGTATGAATTCTTTTTACCTTGGAGACTGAGAGATTTTAATTATGTTTGACTTTTCTACAATGAGTTTTATGTACAAAAGTATCGTATTACATCTTTGTATAAAAAACAAACTAGCTTTTTCGTTGATTTTCTACTATGAGAGTTATAAATAGCATTATAGGATTATTGCGTATTATATCAGTGTATAAAACAGACAGTTTATTTTTATATCCATGCAATAACCAGTTGTAATACAATCAACCCACATATATGTAGCTATTTCTGTGTCGTTTATTATCGTCGTTTTGCTACTGTCCGTGTTTGCTGAAGCTGGTTCTATTCACTCTTCGCTTGCCTCATTTTATCTGCGTTGTTGTTATAAAACCAAAAAACTAAATTAAAATATCTTTAGAACATACTGATACGTGTTATGCTTAATGGGATAAGCTTTAAAGGAAAATACAATTTTCAGTTATTTCAGTCTATAATTTGTAACCCATTCATTTTAAATTAATGATACAAAGTTCTATACTCTACTTACCCAAACAATCAGTTCAATTTATTTTAGATATATTTTTCCAAAAACAAACCAGTCATTACACATTCTGTAACGGTGGTAATGTTACTGTGTAAGAAGACATAAAGGAAGTATGACAATTAGGTAGATACATTTACAAAATCCATTATTTTTAACTTGAAATCTTGCCACATATGTAGGATTGCATGAAACATTTTCATACATTAAGCTAAAACAATTTTTGGTAACTGTTTCCTCAATTTTCATCTTGATACACCACGTGTGACATGCTACTTGCCAGTCCAGCACTGGCTGTTACTTTTTTATCTTGGCCGATATCGAACATTCAGTGGCGATATGCTATATTGAGTGACTGGTCGATTTGTTTGTTGTGGACTTGAATAGTGGGTTATGTGAGTATTATCAGAACATCTAGCACGTTATACGTTTTCGAGGCCAAATTCGTTCTAACTAATCAATCATTCACTAGTCTCTACTGGAAGAGGGTCATATACCTTCAAAATTACCAGTTATGATTCTATATTAATGAGCCTAATGAGGTAAGTCACCTAATTTTTGCAACTCTGAAATTACAGGTGTGCATGATGATTCAGGCTTCTGTGTTACCTAAAAATATTTAGCTTCATGAAACTATCCTCTACAAACAATGAAATTATGTTTAATAACGTTAATCTACTTGAACGGACTACCAGTTAAAGTAAACAGGTGCATCCAGTAAAATATGTTCATACATTTATTGTTATTTTACTGTAAATTAAATTTATGGAATAGTTATCATTACTGTCAGTACAACTTGGTTGCCTTCTACATCGTACTGGCTATATTAGAATTATCTGAAATAAATGTGATACTCTTTATCAGTACTGCCTCAGACAAAAGATAACCTCAAGTGAAGGTAAAATTAAATACTATTTTTACATCTGATTACTTTTGAGATCCTCAACTTATATATCTTGGGCACAGGCATGAGTACGACATTACTCCAAATTATCAGAAATACGTTTTAAGTTACTGACACCACGTTCGTAACTAGCAATAATACAGAACTACACTAAAATATCAAAAGTCATGGGATACGTCGTAACATTGTGTGCGATCCCTCTTTGCTCTGCGACGTGCAGCAACCAGACGTGGCATAGACTCAACATCTCACGTGGAGACGTAGACAGCCATGCATCCTCTAGATGCGGCCGCAATTTCGAAAGTGTTATCGGTTCAGAAAGTTTTTCACGAACTGTCATTTAAATCATTTCGCAGATATATCCGATAGAATTCTCGTGTGGTGATTAGTCGTTGAAATTGTACAGAATGTTCCTCAGACCAATCGTGACCGATTTTGGATGTGCTGGGAAAGTCCTTCTTTGTCTGCGAACATGGAGGCCATGAATGGCTACAAATCTGAACATAACCGTTTCCAGTCAAAAACTTTGTTCAGTTTGACCAGAGGTCCCAGCCCATACCATGACGGAGCCACCAACAGCTTGCACATCCTGACTGACATCCTGGGTCCATGGCCTCCTGGGGTCTGCGTGGCACTAGAACTCTGCCATCAGCTGTTACCAACTGGAATGGTGACTTATCTGACTACGCAATTTCTTTCCAGTCATCTATAGTTCAACCGACATATTCACGAGCCCAGCAGAGTCACTCTCGTCGATCTTCTTCTACCACATCCCATCAATGTCATATTTTGCTGCCTACGTCCCACTTTTTTTTTGATGGTGTTCTATGATGCAGTGATGCCTGTCTGTCAAAACTGAAACCTCGACGCATATATATCAGGTCTCGGTCATGAAGGAAACGTGTTCGGCTACTGCGTTGTCTGAAATTATATATTCATGGAACATTCTTGATACTGTGGATCGATGAATGTTGAATCACAAACAATTTCCGAAATGAATTGTCCCATGCATCTAGCACCAACTACCATACCGCGTTCAGACTCTAGTAGTTCACGTCGTTCGACCATAGTCACATCAAAAAATCTTTCACACGATTCACGATAATACATATGAAAGCCCCGATACTGCAAGCCACATTTATACGCTTCTTCCGCAGTGCTGACGCCATCTGGATATTTACATATTCCTATTCCATGACTTTCGGCATTTCAGTGTATGATATAAGAGATACGTCCGTTGGTATAAAACGTTTATTATGCTGGTTTATAGTTTGCTTCAACCATACCTCATTTTATCTAATTGTGTGATACTCCTTGTCTAACGAGATCTATTGTATTTTCACCCTGTCTTCTACGTAATTGCCTTTTTTCCTTTATTCATAACAGCGCAAAACTATTGCAATTGCTCCCATTTCAGCCTATACACACAAAAAGCAGATGAAGGTCAGTGGAAAAATTGTCGCGTAATATTTTATTGAACACGTTAGCTTATTTGCCGGGCATGATTTTTTTTTCTTTTTGTTGTGCTAGCAGAATCACAGTAACAAATACAACTACGTCAACAGTAGATCTTTTTTTCCTCAAAGTGACTATCTTTTAGTTTCTGTGTTTTCGTAGAAAGAGGAGAAATATGCAGCATTTTCGGCCAAATGGAAACTACATTTTTTTTAAACAAATTTGTCAAAATTAATCATACAATCATTATTCTTATGTGCTTTTCTATATTCTAAACGCCAGATAAAAAATTACTTTTTTATTGCTATTGTCATGAAAGCATAACTTGCTTATGCATCCAAAACATTTCGTTACTTGTTTGGGAGAGAGTAAATACATTTTTATCATATTATGCCAGTATAGTGTTAAATATCATTATGGTGATTACTTATGTAGAAATTTTTTAAGCTTATTATGTCAATGAACACGTTAATCACCTGGATAAGCTTTCTACGTGTACGCTTGTTGTGATTCGTACCAGCTTTGTTGAGTTTGATGTGACATGTTGTTGGCTACATCTTCTGGAAAAAGACAACTGGCCTTGAAGCAAAAATTCATTTAACTGATATTTTTCCATGTTACCATCTTCTTTCCTTGGACCCAAATACAAAAGTTCCCTCTACACCTTTTGATCTTTGCATTGCTTGTTATCTGCAGTCAATTTTGGGGCTTCGCTTCAGAATCTTCGTTGTTCATCATTCCAAGTGACCTGACATTCCATCCTGCCTTGCTGATTCATGTACGTTGTCTTCACAATTGCTTCCATCAGGAATGCTTCATTGGGATTCATTTTTGGCAAATTTCATGGTCAGATTCCTGACTGAAATTCTCGGTGGATTGATGTGTCTTTTCTGAGGACAAGTATTTTTTAGTCGCCAACGATTCGAAACTTGCAACTTCCTCGAAGCCTCGGCAAATGGAGACGTCAACGTATTCGTCTGATACAACAGAAGATGCTGGACTGGGGCTAACAGACATGTCCTTCAATATCACGGACGCTCCTGGCAACAAGACAGTACCAGGTAAGACGGCAAGCGCATTTATAGTCTCTCACTGTGATACTTAAAATTATTTAGCAACAGCAAATAAGTAACAGAATTAAGTGTGAAATTCGGCCAGCATTCACACGTACAATTTTGTACATAACACTTTAGGAAGCATTTCCAGCTTAGAGTCGCCAGAGTATAGGAATAATTCTTCCTTGTTTTTGCTTATGGTCGATGTCATTAGAGATGGGAGGGGACTAGGGGAAATAAGACGAAGGAATTCGGCCGTTGCCTTTTGAAGGAAGCATCTCGGCATTTGCTTGGAGCTATTTATGGAAACATAGGAAAACCAAAATATGGATGGTCGGACGGGGATTCGAACCAGCGTTTACCGAATACTAGGTGCGAACGTTAGCATTTATCCATAGATCCATGAGGTTTAAATTCACTTTTAATCTCTTATGAAATTTCGTGTTCTTCGATCCTGTATGAAAATGTTAGTCCTTAGTATTGTACCTACAGTTTGAAGACAGTGCTACAAACTTGCCTCGAAACAGATATTTTTTTTGAGACATCAAGGTTGAATTACCTTGCCGTTTTTTTTTTTTTTTTTTTTAGACATCTGGGAACCCGCTTGAAGTTAATATCATTTGAATATTGTTAGTAATGAAAGTATTCTTAATATGAATATGAGCCAGTATTTTAAAATCGTTTTATTCTCAACATCTTTATAAATTAGCCCACTAGATACCTCGTTCGCGAGCTAAGCAAGGAAATTATTTAATTTAACTGCTGGATTACTAAGTAAATAATACTAAGGAGATGCCGTTTGGCTCGAAGCATAGTTTATGTCCTGATACGAACTGAAAAGTTTCGAATTAGAAGAAGATTAAATTGTTGAATCGAAAAACGCTAGACCAGACTATAATTACAACCATTAATAATTTTCATGATTTAAAGATTGTAACGTCACAGACTCTGTCTATTGCCAATTACAAAGTTCATTTTATCATATTTTTAAAAAGTGCTATAAAATTGTGTTCGTAGGGTTACAACCGTTTACAAATACAAAACCTTATTAATTTGAGATGGCTGAAAATTACAAGCTTCAAGAAAATTTGATGAATAGTGTGTTATTTCTTACAGTAATCACTATAAAACGGCTGCCAACATTGACATGCACAAAATACATTTATCTTTTCTGACACAGGCATTCACATTCACATTGACTGTATAACTGTAACTGTTAATATTGTCAAAAGAGAAGGAGGAATGTAAGTCAAATGAATAAACCTTTGCATTCAATGCTATACTGATACATCTGAAATTTCGTATGGCTGAAACATCATTAATTTTACAGACAGTGAACTGCTTTCTTGAAGCCTCAAATCTTTAACATCCGTTGGAATTAAGTAATAAATTTTATTTACAAATCGTTATATTTCCCCTAGATCATAATAGTATGTCTGGTAAAACGGAACAGTGGAAAGCTGGAAATAAAAATATGGCGTATGCTGTTAACTCCTATTCTTTGTGAGTACTAAAGCACTTCTTTTCTGTTTCAGACCCAATCACGAGATCGAGGACAGAGGTAAGTTGCCATGTTTTAAAAATTATGGATTAAAATTTAAGTGTACTAAAAGTCCTAAATGTCGATTTAAGACTGGCAGTCCCTTGTACTGTACATTAAAAGCGCGATTTAAAAAATATTTATTCCTACTCAGCATTTCGAATTATATAAAACAATTTATTTTTACGTTCTGTGATAGTAAGTTATGGCTTTTGAAGTTTCCTAGTATCGTCAAAAGGATGCAGAGGATAACTCCAAAAGTGCGGAATTTCACAGTAATGATGGTTTTCTTAAAGAAAAAAAAAATCATTCGACGGTGTGGATTTTTAGTCACACAATTAGCAATACTACCTGCATTACTAAATGGATGACTAAAAAATTTCGAATATACATCAGTAATAATTTACCAACTGTTTCCTCTTATTTTATTCCTAGAAATCTGTTGTTTTTTTCTTTCAAATTACTAACTCATAAAGTACAAATTTTTAGGTATTTAACTGACAATAACATTAAAGCGATTTGCGGAGTTGAATATATCACTGAGTCTTAAAACTGGGAACAAATATTTACTGTCACATTTAATCTCATCTTGACGCTTACTCCTAAAATGAGGCTGAATTGCTTTTATTTTTACCTTATAATCTAAAACTCCATGAACAAATATTTTAATTCAAAATAAAAGAAAGTCTGATCGAAAAAGCAGTAATTTTTCTTTCAAGTGCATGCCCACTCACCCAACCACACAAAAATAAACAAAACTGAATTAGTCTATTGCTTCACTGAGGCTCACTTCATCACGTTATACAAAAAAAAAAAAAAAAATTTGATTGTATTAATAAACATTAAATATTATTAGAGATTTATGATGCAAAATTTATAGTGACTGAAAGATTAATGATTCTATTTAGATCGTTATTCCTGAAAACGATGATACAATGCTGAAGTAATTTCTCAGGCATGGTTTTTCATTTAACACAAAGTAGAGGGTGTCCCAGAATTATCTTTACAGCTTTGAAATTGAATAAATTATGTTTGGAACGAGATATCACAATGCAGTTTTTTTTATTTTGAAGAGTATCTCTCAAAAGTTTGGTTTCTTTCTCTAGAACACTTCAACGTGTGCATCATTAGTTGCCCGTACAAAATCAAAGCGATATTCAATTTCTTTCCAAGTTCTTTGGAGCATCCCTTGAAAAATTGTCGTAATTGCTGCAGAAATCCTCTGCCTGAGATCTGCCAAATTTCTAACCGGTTTTGATACACGATGTCATTTACATATCACCAACAAAAGAAATCCAAGGGGGTTATGTCACATAACGAGGCGTCCAGTCAATTGGACCCCCTCTTCCTATCCACCGAGCAGGAAATGGTTTATCTACAAAATCACGGTTATCATGAGCCCAATGCGGAGGTGCACCATCCTGCTGGAAGATGACTGTCGGTTGAAGGACTTCCAGTTGGAGGTCAACGAATTCTGTTAGCATATCCAAGTAAACTGGGCCTGTGATTGTCTGCTCAGCAAAGAAGAAAGGGGCCAATGATTTGGTTGCGCATAACACCGCACCACATATTAACCTTTGGGCATTCGCTCTCTAAAAGCATACGGACGTTCAGAACCTCAAATTCGAACGTTGTGCCTGTTAAGTAACCAGACACGTGAAAGGTGGCCTCATCTGAAAAGAGAACACGGCTAAGGAAATCATCCTCAGTGTCCATTCTCTCGAACATGTTTGCAGCAAACGCAGTATGTCTCTTTTTATCTCCTGGCTTCATGGCTTGCAATAGCTGCATTTTGTATGCATACAAGTGCAACCGGCAGTGTAACACTCTGTGTATGGTTGAGCGTGGTAACTGCAACTCTCTGGCGGTGGTGCGGAGAGATTTTTTGGGACTACGAGTGAATGCCTCACGAACTCGTTTTACCGAGCGTGGTGGTGTAACGGATAGCGTTCTGGCCTCGCATTCGGGAGGACGGCGGTTCGAATCCCCGTCCGGGCATCCAGATTTGGGTTTTCCATGGTTTCCCCAAATCACTCCAGGTGAATGCCGGGATGCTTCCTTCAAAAAGGCCATGGCCGAATTCCTTCCCATTCCTTGCTCCCATCCTTTCCCGTCTCTAAAGACCACGTTGTTAAAAAGGGACGATAAACTGTTTAAAAAAAAAAAAAAAAAAAAAAAAAAAAAAAAAAAAAAAAAAAACGAACTCGTTCAACATTCTCGTCACTTATGCATGATCGACCAGCGCCGTTCTGATGGAGGACACTACCAGTTTCCATGTACTGCCGATGCCACTGACGAATTGATCGTCTTGTTGGTGTTTCTTTCCTATCCGGAAATTGCGTTGTACTTGCGTATCCGATCGTGTCTCTATAAACTAGGAAACACACTGAGCTTTTTCGTGTGGGGTGTACTTTTTCAATAAATGTGATGTAACTACCTACTTGTCACGAAACCTCACCTGAAATGAAACAGAAAAAATCTTTGAGAGATACTCTGTAACATGCAAAAAACTGTATTGTGATATCTCGTTCCAAACATAATTTATTCAATGTTAAAGTTGTAAAGATAATTCTGGAACACCCTGGTTTAAAAAAAAAAAATTAAAAAAAAGATGTAGTTACGATCATGTTGCTAAATACATTTAAATATTGTTTATCACATTTCCTTTCTGCATGATTACAAGGTTCCTGCAGGTTGAAAACACTCCGCCATAGTTGATTAGTACCATAATGTGAAATAGTTACTTCAAGAAATATTTTTCTCATGAAATATTACTTGATGCGATATCAGTTCAGTGGTGCTTCAGTATTACTTTCAGTACTAGAAATATATTCCATACAGTTTACATGCCTAACATAAATTTCACTCCTTTTAACTCATGACTTCTTTACTTATGGTGTCAAAATACCAAATATTGGTTCCTAAAACGCCAAACAAATGTTCACTGACCAACACTTTCTCTTCGCTACATATAAGCAGTGTCAATAAAGCGATATGTTAACAAACTATTATTCTTATCGCTCATCCGAACTCTTCCTTATCTTTGTAAACTTTTCGTGCCATGTCAATAAACCTTAATTACATGATGACACTCTTTGTACAGATACCATCAACTTACTTCTCGTTACGCGAAACTAGCTGTTACATAGTGGACGTTTCTTGTTAAACTAATAGCGTATCCACGCTATCTCCACGAGGATTGCAGCTGAGGTACACTTTTTTTTTTATTTTACTTTTTCAGGAAGCATCATACAATAAAATAACATTGTTACTATCTTACTATCACAAACCCTGTGAAATGATGCAGCGAATAAAATTAAAACTCGCATTTCACTGACTTAGATCCACTTTTAATGATGATCTCATTTTTTAGTTACACTCCAAAACCACCATAATATTTCAAAAATTTTGCTTTGGCTGGGAAACAATACGAGGAGGCAACACAGAGCCAAAAACTCCAGCAAGATTAATGACGGACTGTTGTTCAGTTTAATAATCCACAACATATGCATTATTCAATACTTCTGTGAGTTTGATATAGAGATCTCAAACGCTCTTTGATTCTCAAGTAGTTTAACTGTTAGCTGCGTATATTTATTTGATGTTGGTGAGATCAGCAAACAATTCCCGTCCAGCAGAATAATTCGTATACAAATCCTCGATCGAGGCTAATAGTGTTTTAGTATCAAGCAGCCTACAACTGTTTTACGTCATTAGTCAACAACTGACTTGTTGTCTGTCATAATAGATATACCTAACTAGCGGAGTTCCCAGCGTTGTCCGGTATATGTGGCGTAGATTTACCCGTACCCTACTTTTATTCCTGCAGTGAGAAACATTTGTACAAGTTTCATAAAATTCGCGCCAATTTTTTTCGGAATTAAAGCAAACCTAGATTCACCCGCCCCATACCAAGAAACGGATGGGTTGAAGTCTATTTGCACGTACACTATTTTCATTCGTCCGAAAAGAATTCATGTTAATCAAGCATCGTTAATTTGGTTAAGAAATTGCATTACTACATTATTGAACAACGCTGGATTACGTTAGAAACTCAGATTTGATTCAATTGCGAAGTGAATGGATCTACTTTTTGCACAAAAAGCCAGATACTTTAACTTCGGAGATTCAGCCTTTTATACAAATATCAAAAGTGAATCCGGAATATTATTATCTTAAACAGAAGACTAATACTGAAGGCCAGAGATATTGTCCAGAGATCGTTCTTAGAGAAAATCTCTGTTGTTTTTATGGCTATCTATGGCGTTTAAAAACTGAATATCCCAAAATAAAGGAAAGAATACTTCAAAATAACAATGTTACTTTCTTACTATCACAAACTCTGTGAAATGATAAGACAAATAAATATCTATGGCGTTTAAATTTGAATACCCCGTTTTAAAAGAAAGAATACTTCAAGTTTGTTTAGTGTTCAAAATAGTTATTATTGTAAATTTATATTATAGCTTTCATTAAAGGCAATGGTCAGAGAAATTGTAGTTGTGTGTTTAGTGCGAAGTATGCAACATCTAATCCTTCCATCTTTGTAATATTCTAAAGTGTCTACACATCTTATTAGATATCTACTTAAAGTAATTACCTAATTTCAGCATCAAGATTAGATAGTTTCTGGTAACACAAACCTGTGATTATATGATTTAATTCCTATCTGATAATAGTTTTTTATGCACGTTTTCTTACATTTTAAGTTGTAATAGGTAAAAAAAGTATAAACAAATTTGAATTACTTTTGTTTCAGCAGTACTTTTAATTATTTGTGTCCCAGTTTTCCTACTTTTAGGCCGGTCGTCCACTGGCACCGAATTCGTCCGACCGGCCGACCGACTAACCCCGAGACATGCAAAGGCACTGTTACGCGACCACTGAACACGACCTCATACGGCCGAGTGTAGTTGTTGGTGTTTCAGGGCGCGTCGATGTCTAGGTCATTAGTGCCACGGCCGAGTGACGGACGGATCCCATTGAAATGAGGATAGTCGGATGTATTCGGCCGAATGGCAAACACATGTTGTGCTCCTAATAAACAAGTCTTCATTTTTAATCTTTTGTTTGATCTTGATTTCTATTTTTTCAAACTGTATCATACACTGTGGTGGTACACAGCCACTATAAATATTTTAATAAAAATATTTACGGAAAGGACAATAATCTGCAAGTGCTTCTACGCAGTTATAATAATTATTTTACTAAAAATGTTTACAGTAAAGACAATTATTTGAATTTAGTACTGGAATATTCTCAAACGATTACGAGATACCACGCACCGTATTTAGGCATAGACTAACTAGGCTGCAGCCTATGTGCCCGCACCTCAAAAACAAAATTTGCTTGTTTCTTATATTCCTTCTTTTTCAGCTTTTTTTTCTTGTATGTCATTTATTTTTAAAAATGAAATATTGATTTTAGTAAATGGAGTACATGGAGATAAATCTCAACATCGCATTTTTTCTTCTATAATTGTTCTGAGCGATGTTAATAAATTGTATTAAATACCTTAAATTTTTTTTCATTTTTATCTCAATAATCCTATATTTTTCTATATATGATATAGTAACATACCCTACAGTTTAATAATAAATTCCGAATGTTTATTTTCGGTTTTTGGTTAGAAAATTTCTGTAAAATGCGAGGTTGAATTTCAAAATATTTGTGGCGGCGGGCGCGCATCAAAGGCTGATCCCAATGGAATACACAACCTAAATACGGCCCCGACCCTCCTAATAATTTGCAAGTGCGAGGCCTATTTTTACGAGATGGAAGTCAATATACATTTCATAAAAACACCTCGTTCACTGGGTGTTGAAGCAACAGTGGCGGATCGGCAATGTGTGTCGGATGTAATTCGGCTGCAGTGGAGGTTAATCTGACGATCTGGTCGGACGTTACTCGGACGTATACGGTTGTGATGAAGTGGACGAGCGGCCTTATTTGACTAAGCAGCGAGCCTGCGTGCCCCGTGGTGAGGCTGTTTGTTTGCGCAGCTGCTGCTGGTGGTGGCGGTGCCCGCACTGTCGCTGGCCGTGGCGCTGGCTCTGGCCGTCGCCATGCTCTACCACAAGTGCGGCTGGATACGGCGCAAGCTGGGGGAGGGCCGCATGCAGCCCGTCTACACCTGGAGGGGCGTCTACAAGCCCGTCAGCATAGACAGGTGGGCACCACCTCACTCAAACCAACATTATCGTATGCCATGTACAACAAAAGACATGTACAATCAAATAACTACATCTATAGATTCAAGCCATCTTCTGACAGCTGGTTCAGCTTGATGCAGTGTGAGAATGCCTCCAGATAATCTTCTTGATAGACAGTCCATCACAATGTGGTCAGCAGTTTGGATACCACCACAGCGCATCTTCGCAGAGACCCCACTTATCCGTTGTTGCATTGCACACTCCGTGACCTGTGCGAAATCTTTTCAATTGACAGCAAAGACGCCTAGGCAAGTCAAATCCTGGAACACAGGTTGTCGGATCTTTTATAAGCCCACAATTCCGTAGGCTGTTGGCTTCCCACTCCTTTCTCCACTCTTCATGCAAGTTAAAGTTGTTATGTCTGAGATTGGCTGCTTCCATATAAATAGTAGGTCTCCTCTTTTAAACGTGTGCGAGACTGGTGAAAAAGGTCATCATGCAGAGGAATCATGTTGTTTTACTCCACTCCTTCCAATTCTCTAAGCAATATCGATTTTCTCCTCAAATGTGGTGGACGAATGTTGGAAAGTACTGGCAGCCAGGATACTGGGGTAGACCTAAAACACCACTCACTGTTTTCATAGCAGCGTTAAGCTGGGTGTCAACTTTGGCAGTATGAGCACTATCAAGCCATGTAGAGCAACAGTATTCTGCTGCGGGGAATACCAAGGACTGCTCCTCGAAGAACTTGAGCGCCTGCACCCCATGACGTACCAGCCAGTTTCTTTACAAGGTTCGCACGGGTATTCACTTTCCCTGCAGCGATAGATAAATGATGATGAAAAGTGAGGGCACGCTCCAAGATCACTCCCCGATATTTGGGGGGGGGGGGGTCTTTGTGTTATACTCTTCCAAGGGGTCCGAAGGTTGGTCTTATTCTGACGTAGGCGAGCTGGATTGAAATATGGAAGCAACGAGACTGTCTTTGTCAGATTAGGTTTTAGTCTCCATTTAGAGAAGAATTTGTAGAGCTGGTTAAGACTCTCAAAGAGTCTATCTTCACAAATGTGGAATTTTCTGTCCTGGAAAGTAATTGCCAGGTTATCGGCATACTGGAATTTCCTGCAATTTAGTTGAGGTATGTCCGCAATATATAAATTAAAAAGCACAGGCGCCAGCATCGAACCCTGAGGCATTACATTGTTAAGAACACGCCAGCGATCCCCGCAGTGTACCTGGATATTGTGATTACTCAGCATGTTGTTCAAGAGTTAGTTCAGCTTTTTTTTTTTTTTTTTTTTTTTTTTTTTTTTTTTTTTTTTTTTTTTTTTTTTTTTTTTGCACAGTACAGCATTTAGGAATTTGAGAAAGAGACCCTCACGCCTGCCAGATCCGTAGGCTGCTGATAGGTCGACGAACACAGCTCCAGTTTTAAGTTTCTTTTGGAATCCAGTCTCAATGTGGGTCACGAGAGTCAGAACCTGCTACGGTCTGAATCCAGTCTGCTCTGGGGGGTCACTTCATTAACGGAGTTGTGAATCCTAGCCAGCAACATTCTCTCAAGCAGCTTATATGTTGTGCTGAGGAGAGAAATTGGCCTATAGTGTTCTGACACAGTTCCTTCTTTACCCGGTTTTACAACGGCTATACCCTTTGCTTTTTTAAAGGCAGGACGCAACTTTGACATCCGTAATATTTCATTTAAAAGTGCAAGCAACAATTTTGTTGCGATAGGCCCTGTATTAACGAGGAATTCTGGGTACAGGCCATCATGTCCAGCGGTTTTGTGGAGTCTAGTATACTTTAATGCGGCATCCAGTTCAGACAGAGTGAAGGGGTTTGAATATTCTGCATTTGGTTTAATGAGCTTCTTGACTTCATGAAGTTCACTTTTCACTGATGGAATTGTATCTCTATTGCCTGGCACCTTAGAGGTTCTTAGCAGGTGACTGGCTATGACATTACAAGTCGCTCCTCCTTTCATACCTTTCTGGTTGTAGGCCTAGTCGACATCCAGTTTTCGGATTAAAGACCAAATCTTTCTGCTTGAGTGTGTGAAATCTAACTTCTCAGTTGTGTCCTGCCAGAGCTGTTTTCGACGTTGGTTAAGAGACTCCAGTAACCTTGTCGCTTAGGCGTGGTCTCCACTTCTTTTGAACTCCTTGAGTAAATGGGTGTACTCGCGGTCCCAGCCAGGGATATAGTCAGATCTGTAACCCCTAGGTATGTTATGCTTTGATGCTGTTTCCTCAGCTTTCAGAAATTTCTTGTAAGATGTTACAGCACCTGGAACATTTTAAAGTCTATCCAATGCCTAGTAAACTCTTCCCAATTTGCTTTCTTAAAGTTCCTTCGAGAGGATGGGGCAGATCCTATGACTTTTATATGGACACCAAATGAAACGACCACCGACTTTGTGGAAAGTCATTAAGAACAATTCGCTGAATGCTCAGACCATCATCAGCATTGCGAGTTTTTGTCGTAAAACACAGGTCAGGATTAGACTCTGATCCCAATCTGGCCTGCTTGAATGTCTTCTTACTCTTGGCATCATAGTGAAGATCCAAGTTATTAAGCTCCATCCATTCACACAACCGTCTATCATTCTCATCTTCTTCCATGTAGCCCCAGTCAGGGCTGCGGAAATTAAAATCCCCCACATGCAATGTGGGGTGCTGCAAATTAGGTAGATATTCGGTGGCTTATAGATATTAGCTATACGCACACCACAAGCCTGCACAACTAGATCTGTACATTGCCTGAGTCTTGTTTGGCCACTGTGGATACATCCATTATATTGTGTCTGGCATATGTTGCAATACCATATTGCTGGTGATTGATACTATCTACTATATAATACGCAAGGATGTGGTCTCTGCGTTAAAGGTCTATTAAGTCGCGAGTGTGGGTCTCTCGAATTGCCAGAAAGTCCACATGGTGACTGAACATCAGTTACTGAAACCACCATAATTCATACTTTTAGAATAAATACAGGAGAATGGGCATTAATCAGCAATCTTGTAATTTGCAGTTTCATTTATTACGCCAACCCAGCACAAACGTCGGATTAAAATCGACACACTCTCATCATAGGTGAAATTACCATCTGTTAACTCGCAGCATGTTCCCTATGTGGTATCTGTACTAAAGATTCTCCTATTCTGCTACGGAGGTCTTTGATTTTCTTTAAATTTCTTCAGGATTCGTATTGTAAATCATTCTTTTTTCTTCAAAATATGTCACTGACTCAGTATAATTATTCCATGTTCATGCTACCGAGGTTTGCTTTTACCTTACTTTATATTTTTATTACTTCGCAATTTCTTGCTTTCTTCTGACATTGTGTATATCACGTTAATATGCTATCAAGCTTCGTCTATTTGCTGAAGTGCTTACTTCCCTGCATCATCTGCCAATAAACACAAAACACACTTCATTCTGCTCCAGAAATCATTTTTAACGTCAAGAAGAGGATTAATCAGTTACGTATCTCCTACTCTGACTTCTAAACCAAGTAAGACTCGTAATGTAGAAGGAAGCACTACCATTTTATGCTTAGTAGACCAATTGTATGTGTCATACTAAAGCCAAAGCTTCCCCAAAACACGAACAAATTGGAACCAACGTCGTGCTTACAATATTTTTACTTCATGAAGGAGTAAAGCGATTTGTGGTTCACACGTACGACGAGTGTTGTGTGCATTCAGATTCTGAAGTTTATTGTTCATGACTTTACATTCATGAAAACAATCATATCATCACTAAAACATGTCAACTTATAAGATCATTTACCTTCATGTAAACGAATATAGCCTTCACGGTTTTCCTCCAATTCTCTAACATCATTAGAAGTACAGTAGTATCATTGCAAAACTATTAATATTTGTCACTAACTTTATTCTTTGCGGTTCTTAAAGCCATAATGATATCTGCTCTTCTGCGTATAAGAGACTTCTCTGAAGACTGTAACTGGTACAATTTTTTTTTAAAAAATAATAATAATAATCTCAGATTAATTTAAATTCTATTTTTTGGCGTATTTCTTTTGAAACTCTGCAGGGTACCTAGAAATGCCAGAAGGATTTTTCGTTAATGAGTGTTTACCAGAGAGACGCTTGGAAGGTTTCAGGTTACCTTTTAGGACATCCCAAACCTCCCCACAATGAAGTCAGCCGGCAAAGGACACTGCGTTCCAGAGCACACTGGTGAAGCTGTGGTAACTTAAGCTTTTCCTTTAAAAGGGCTTTCCCGTTTAAAACGCAGAATGAGTAACATACTGAAGCAAACACAATTTACTCAAATAAAAAATTACTGTGCCGTTTATTATAAAGTTGTTATTAGAACGACAATTTGGAGGCAAATAATGTAATAACATGTTCACTACTGTAATTCCTTGAAAGACGTACAACAGTAGAAGTGAAACATAAAATTAACATGTTTAATGAAGCAGTTACTGTTATAATGAATATGTTAAAAATAATATTTCTGTACAGTACAGTGAGTGATACACTTACTTCTCAGGGCAGGATACAAAAAAGACAGTACATCTGCTTTCAAATTGTCATATTTCTGAAATAATCTTACCCATTATTTTTAGATTTTCTTGTAATACATATGGTAATCTTCCAACAAACGCTCTTTATCTATTTGCGACTGCTCATGCATGATGATCGTTTATGGGTGCTATTTATTTTGATTTAAAATTGTTTGTACAGTAATTCTCTACACATCCAATACAACTGCAGCTCCCCTTTGTCGTGCATAACACAAAGCCTGCAATAATAATAACAGGCCTACAAAGGCGGATCACCAGTTAGAACATCAATGCTCTGACTTTCAAACGTCAATTCAAATCTTGATACTGCTTTATCGACGTCAAAAGTGACTGAAACATCTCATTACATGAGCTTGGTAGAGCCCCTTCGAAGAACGTAGCTTCGAGTTGGCGGAAATTTGAAACTACGTCTTTATCTGACCACTGTTTACATTAGTCGCCATACTTTGAAATGAAATACTTGTCGTTCGTCCCTTGACCCGTTCGATCCTTTTACCTCTTTCCATTCTTGGAAAACATTCACTGATATGTTATGAACCTGATGAGATTTTTACAAATATCTTTGTGTCTGTATAAACTGCTCTCGGGTGACTAGCCAAGTCAAGAGTGCGTTGTCACACGATATTTCGGCGACTAGACCATTGCCGCCATCTTCTAGTCGCCGAAATATCGTGTGACAACGCCTTCACCAGAAGATGGCGGCAATGAATCTAGTCGCCGAAATATCGTGTGACAACGCACTCTTCACTCGGCTAGTCACCCGAGAGCAGTTTATACATTCTCAACGCCGAGAAAGACTTCGTTCTTATATATCTTTGTGTCTTTCTGCTTTTCATACCAGGAAAAAATAATCTTTCAATTTCGTCTTCACTCTGTGTTTAGCAACCGTGGGAGAATATCATCTACTCAAAATATTCAAAGACCTTAAATATTGTAATTTAAACTGGATTTGTCATATCATCTGCATGAGTCGCACTACCTTCTAGCCCGCTATGTTATACTTACTTGGAATTTATTGTTGGACTACAAATTACAGTCATTATATATTCTGTAAATAAATTAAGTTTACATTAAAATTTAATATCATTGTTGTATTAAAAGTGCAATAAGGTTTTTTTAAAAAGTTTTATTACTTAAAATAAAAGATCTCGGAGACAAACTCAATAAATAATTGAAACGGTTGTTGATGAAGCTGTTATCTGTAGGGAAGTAAACTTTTCTGAATCTCGGCGTTATTTCGACACAGTGTGAAACGTAACAAATGAAACAAAAGTGCAAGGTAATATGCTGAGCGAACAGAAGAAGATTCCATTGTGCTTGAGTACAACGTAATCTATCCTACTCCTGATGTGGTTGAACCCGTTATTTACTTTGTCTTAAGAGAACAAAGCAGCGAAAATGGAAATTTTATATTAATTTGGTATCAAGTAAAGCGAATACTAGAATGCAATTATTGGTCGAATTTGAAAGAACTGTAAGGAGCTTGTCAAGGGGAAGAGATAGCGTGCGTCCTCTTCTAGAGTGCTGTGTTGCTGTGCAGAGGCTGGATTAGGACTGTTAACAAGACCGACGACGTCGTTTCTGATTGTATTTATCGGTATAGAAACTGCATAAAAACTACGAAAAATACCTCGTCTGCCAACATATTAGGTTCTCAGTGACAGGGATTCCACTATTTGTATTCCCTCAGGCCAGTGGGTTTGTAGCGCTCAGAGTAGAGCTCAGTTTTAGTGCAAAACACCCTCTGAAACCCATACTACTGTGAATTGCAGACTATGGATGCAGATATAGATACAATTACTATGGCCAAAATTACAATCTGATATTCATTAATCGGATTGCGGGGGTAATAAGGACACTCTGTAGTTGTTTTTTGCAATACAGAACAGCTCTAATGTGTATGGTGGCTAGTGAGCATATGAATCAAGCTGTAGCTTGTTGTTTGAGAATGTTGGGGACGAACATTCAATAGCACCGGCTTCAACGTCAGTGTACTTCTATGCAGATTCGATTACGTAGAGTAGTCTGATGTAGCAGGGTTAACATATGATGTAGACCGTCACCCGGCGCCCCTAAAGAAACTGTATTATCGAAAAGCGAGCAATACGATAATGTCACTCACTGCAGACCATCAGTAAAACGTCTTCTCTCGCTGCAAACAGATTTTTAACAGTAATAATCATAATCCCTCAATGCAGATCGAGTACAGTCGGGTATTGTCGTGTTCTCGGTCCACGGAAGACGGACTCGATGTCCTGAATTCGTGTGCCATAAGAAGACAGTGGTGGCTGAGCACGCGCAGGTGGGCTCGTGTTATTCATGAGGCTGGCCTATGGGTCAGGATCAAAAATTTGTATAAACAAGAGATAAAAGAAAGCATCCGGTGACAACACACACACAAATGCTTCGAAATGGCAGCTGAGTTCGACAGTCATTACAAAATGTTTCCTTACCAGTGCTTGCGGAAATATGAAAAAAATTATTGCATATTTCTAATGGTTTGATGGTATGAATAACAGAACTGGTACACCTATATTCCCTCCGAATTCAATGGCATTACTCCTCGTCGACGTCGAGATCGTTAGAGGCGGAAAATTAATGGAGGCAAGCAATGGTAAGGAATCCAGCCGTGGCCTTTTGAAGGAACGGCTGGATTCGAAAAACTATGCAAAACCGAAATCTGGATGGCCAGACGGGGATTTGAACCAACGTCCTTCTGAATGTGAGGCCAGAGGTTCGAATCCGGGTCCGACCAACTAGATTTTTGTTTTCCTTGGCTACCCCAAATCATTCCAGGCCAATGCCGGGATGGTTCATTCAAAAAGGCCATGGCTGAATTCCTTCCCGTTCCTTGCCGCCAGTCCCTTCCCGCTTATAATGACCTCGACGTCGACAAGCCGTAAGCAACATTTATTAATTTCTCTAGTTTATTGTTTGAAGACAGATTTTCCGCTTAGGCAACCCCGTTCAGAGAGAACAATGCTCAGCTCACTGTACACATACTTAACAGGTAGTATGGAAGTGTTTATCACTAGTCAGCAAATACAAAATACAGCCCGTGGACAAATAATAACAATCAGTACACTACATGTTAGTTAATGACTTTGTAACTGTTTAACTTAATTATTAACTCCGCTCGTGCCTGTCTTACATGGAGAAATTGCATTTGGCTTGCATCAGCCTGCTGACACAGTTTGTTGCACTGATGAAGCATTTCGTGGAAGTTCTCTTTGTTCAGGTAACAAACGAAGTTGGATTAATTTCGAGCTACCTCCACTTTTAGAGTCAATGCAAACACAAACTTGTCGTTAATTTTATCTGTCCCAGCAGAATAAAGCGCTTCGTTCATAACAACTGCTGTGTAACCCATGTACCGGATAAAGGCGAGCCAGATCAAATGTAAATTTAGTTCACCAATTCATTCCGCAGTAAAATTCAAGTTTTTTTCCTGTATACTTCTCTAATCCTGGTACACAATGAATTAATTGAAAGCAGAAAATGAGTAATCGTCACATTGGAGGAAAAAAACTCAGTTTACGAGATGGAATTTAATTGTTCGTGTTTCATTGCGGATATAGCAATTAAATTACAAAATTTCCCTAAAACATAATTTACCTCCAGTGTACATTACTATCTGCAGTGAACTAACCATATAAAAGTGATTCACAGGCGGTCGTATTAAATGTAACAGAAAATAAATTTTTGTCACGAAACATCACGAAAATTATAAACGGCTTTATATGTAAGGACTTAAAAAAAACACACACACACGTTAATCTTACAAGTTGACGCAATTCACCATTTTCTTCATCCTGCATTTTATTTTTTATTACTACAGTTCACTCACTGCCGATTCAGAGACTGGTCCAGGAACCATTAGGCCATTTATGAAACCCAGTCCAGTACAGCTTCAGGAAAACTTGCGGCAACTGTCGTAAACGAACGATGAGGATGGGGCAAACAGTTAAGGCCTATTTTAATGACCGTATCTTCATGTTTTTAAACAATATCATTAAATGTGTGGTGTTCATCGCTAGTCTAAGTGTCTATACAATAAATAATTATAATAATACGAAAAGGTAATGGTGCTATGCACAATTTCGTATTCGCTATGTTTTAATCAGACGCAATACTCTGCAAGCAAAATGGATATAAACTAAAATGTCAGGGCATAACAGTACGCTGAAATATATTCTAGCACATATGAAAGTGCTATTCATAAACGTACTCTAGGTATTCCAGATGCTTTGATAGGAAAATCATGAGTTACATTCAATTCGTTTGTCTCCTTGATTTGAAAAAAAAATGATTGTGAGACACGAAAAATAATATTTAATAAGTAATAATTGTACCTAAACGAGTTTTTTTGATACTTCTTAGGAGCAGCACTTTTATGATTTTTCTAACTAGCAACATATTCGTATTTGAGACAGTACCCTCCCCCCACCTCCGCTTACCATTAGCGCTTTCTGACAGTAAAATTAATTAAGGTAACCTTTTTGAAATCAGTTCTCGTTTTTTTTAATTTTCTGGGGTAGAATAGAAACTTTCGTTCAGTTATCTGCGCGGAAACAACTTTGGATAACTACTACACAGTAATGTAATAACGCTCTTAGTAGTCTATTATTGCGCTTAAGTCATTTTTATAGAATGCTGGATTCAAAAACCCGTGAGGTCAAATTTCTATTCTTTGACTGGATGCTCCATTACTGGACAGCGGAAGAAATAATCAAGTTCCATGGAACATACATAGCAGGGTAAGACCAGGTGACCTGCCAACACACGAACGACTTACGTCAACATTGCCAGCCTCGTATATTTCTTAGGTGGTCCACCAACATGACTGCCTTACAGCCCCAGAAAACAGAAGATGTTACACTAGCACATGTCTTTTTTTATTAGTTAAGGTAAACACAGCTGTCGTTTATTGTGAAAGGTGTGGCGGAACATCTTTTTCATCCTGCTAACAGAGTCTTGTATCGAATCCTCTTGGAGGGTGTGTTACGTAATGAAGACACTCATTGTGCCCTACCTCTATCGAAGTGCAACTTGTTATGTGTGATACTACTCTCATTATGTTTTTAATGAATAACTATGTGTCTCCTAGCATCATCTTCACCACTTCCTATGTCATTGTAGGATCGTTTGTGAAGAAAGATATTCCCTCCACTGAGGCACTGGAATTTTTGATATAACAATTTTTGCCATTTCCTCTTGGATGTGTTTACTATCCGCACGCATTTCATCTGAATGTGAATTAGCCTTGCTGATTTTTTTTTTTTTTTTTTTTTTTTTTGATGACGTCCCTGCGTCACTTCTGTAAGTGATGACCCTTTCTTTCATTTTGTTTCATAACAGTGTATTTATTATACATTTACAGTGTATTATCGGCGGGTGGTCGAATGTATAAAACATTTATAGACAGGTTTATAGCTTGTTTCTCCGTAAGGTAATGTTACGAACTTTTTATTCGATTCTTACATACAGTGTGTCCACATTTTGTATCGTATCGGTTAAGATGCAAAACATTAAAAATTTGACTAACATTTTGTAAGAGGACAAATTAGCGGATAAAACTAAAATGTAGATTTCGTAGACTGTTTCCTTCCCTTTTCGTGACTAAATCCTAATTGTTTGTTCCTTTACTGTCGACTTTTTCCTGTGCCTGACATCATCACTTTTTTAGGCGCCTAACAAACGTTGTAAAAATTGAAACAGAAAAATGCACCCCGTATACGGCATATTCTTACAACACAAGTAATTCAATCGAAAGCATTATATCAGATACACCTTAATTATGTAATGAAGTCGTTCCATCTGATAATCCTTGCTAGTATCACATCCACACCGGAAAGGCTATGCGGGCGCTCCCCTATCTGCTTAGCGATACATTATCCCTGGATCAGCCTGACAGAGCAGAAATTGATCGCTATCGTAATGTACGTGCTTTCATGGCATGTGAGTCGCCTACGGCCTTTCGGTTTCAATGACAAACGCATTTCATTTGCTACAGGTTTGGCAGAAATTCTTATTGTGACTAGTCTTATGCTAGCCGGTTCTAAGGCTGTTCTGTCTAAATGAATAGAAGCTACAGCGGAGAGTCCTGACAACCAACATCTGATGCTCTATATAAAATTATCTCGGGTAACGAGACCCACTTGACAGTGGCGGCAGAGTCTATGACTGCCAAAACTTCATATTTTGTCAATAGACTCACTCAGCTAGTTAGCCTAGAGAATTAAATCTATATACAACACCGAGAAAACCTCCAGTATTACGTCTGCTGCATCTACCACCAAAAAAAACTAAAAAAAAAAACCAGCATGTTGCGTTTAAAGACTAAAGCCTTCCGTTAAAATCGCACAGGGGGAAAAAGGCAGAGTTAAACATTTTACATTTATGAATATTATGCTAACATGAAACGCCTGTAGTTACTGACAGCCTTCGCCACTTTGGCACATCGTGTACTTTTTCAGTTGTCCTGCCTGTAACTATAGAATGGAAGAGATAACTAAAAATATAAGTTCATATAGTACGACATCAGTTGAATATATTCGAAAACAATATATCTGTCTAAGGCGTTTAGTAAAAGACATAGTAATTTTTCATAAATCGGCATGCTATGTAGACATTCAACAAGCAGAAACGCTGTTTCAGTTGTTCAAGGAATTAGGGATTTTAAAAAATAATTGTGAGGTACTGTGAGGATTACAAGTGCCAAACGTATGGAGAATTTTTTCTTTCCTGAAAAACAAAATTACAGGGAACTTCTGATCTGATTTCAGGAAAAACTTAACCGAAAAGCCAGCCACATTTGAAAAGCAGAAACAAATGGCATTTGGCTTCCTTCGGCCATACAGCCAGCTCCAGTATATATTTATTTCATCCAGTGTTTTTCAGTTTCTATACGTGTATATATATATCTTTCAAGTAATTCCAGACACACCACAGGACGGACACGACAAGCACACTAACACACAACACTTAAACACCCATGCCCTCGGCCGGACTCGAACCGGCAACCTTCAGTACGTGGGGCCAGTACTCTAGCCCCTACGCTACCGAGGCCGGCCCAGAAACAAAGATATAAACCCGGAAATTAAAATCACCTCCAATGACGTTGCTAGTAAAACATTTTTTGAAACAAAACAAAAAAGTAAGTCAATACGGAACTCTTGTACCGAAGAAAATAAATACGGTTTCCCTGAGCGGTGGACTACAACACAAATTATATTTGACGCAACTAGATGCTCTGATTGATATACGGCTGCCGATTTCATTGTACACATGCAGCGAGCGATGGAAGATATTTTCTTTTTTTTATGAGACTTTTATACTTCCAATACAGTACAGATTTCAACAATTGTACAACTTTCCTATTGGGAATATACCAAACAGGTTAAGGATGAAATTTTTACTTAATTTACTGTTCCACGCTCGCCCTTCATATTACCCTTCGATTCTATGATCTCATTAGGTAATTTTAATCTGGTGGAATTTTCTGACATTCCGTTTCACGAGTTGGGATGTGATATTTGTCTGAAGTAACTCATTTCTGTTTTTTTGTTTTCTCTGCCAAGCTGGCTGTTATTCTTCGGTGAGTAGCTCCAGCACGCTTCTATTGTTATTCATTCACTTTTAGCTAGTTGAGCAATTTCAAATCTGCTGCGGCCATCAGTTCCTCGGTGTATTAATTGCGCTTATTGAACGATACGCCGTTCATTCAAATCATCGATGCTTTCTATAGTCATACCTTAAAGGAGATTCTGTTGATGAGGAGGTAAGAAATCTACACACTTGACTTTGATGACAGGGTTCCAACGAAATAATAAGTGAATATTTGAATGTACCTCGTCACGTCTGATATCAGTAAGCAAACTGGCCCTGAAGTATCACGTTTTAATGATTCATTTTCATGCCATATTATTTCAACTGTGTTTTTTGGGGTATATCTCGACAGTTTATAGAATCAGTATGAATATATCATATTTCTCTTTCCAAATGATATTGGCATCATTACAGGATCATTGATTACTATTTCAGCTTTAATCATTAGATTGTGCATTACTATTTTAGAATTTACTTGTAGTAGCGTACTTAACCTTAAACTAAACTGTAACGAAAGAACCAAATTTTTACTTCGACAAACTAATGAAATGTTTAAAGCCTTGAGAGTTGGCCCATTAAATTGTATTTACTTATTGCGCTCTTTTATCATTAATTCTACTTGAAAATATTGCTATTAATATTAGTATAATAAACCTTAATATTGACATAATGTATATGACTGGGATAATTGATGCATCTAAATTAAACCTACTAATATCTTTCAGGACTTTATTGTAGTTCTCTGTATTGATAAAATGAATTTATTCGAACATTGAATCAAATAAATGTACTGCAACAGATCACAAAGACTGAAAAAAATTAATTAAACATGTGTTTTATTGTCGACGCTAGCCGAAGGGCGTTTTGTGGGTTTACATTTTAATCATTATGGACCAGAAGTATATGACGTGTTTCCAATACCAACGTCGCAGTCTATGCATTCTGCTATTAGTGGCGAGCTGACCTTAGCTACATGGTACGGCTAAAATTAGATCCAGGAAGACGACTTATGGAGTACCCGGAGTCGATATCTGGAGCAAGTGATGACAGAGGCGGTTAGCGGGGTGGCTTCCTCAGATGAGGAAAGGTTTGTGCTGACGCAAAAGTCAGCTAGGCGTCTCCTCCTTTCTCGCAGTGGAGTTAAAACCAACTTAGAGCGCAACCCGAAGGTTGATTGGATCCTCCCTAAGAAGGCATATTAAGCCATTCTGTCAAAAATAGGACAGCCAATTCCTTTCCTCTGGGAAGTACATTTTGACATGGAATCCGAACCACGGAACGACCTGTCGTAGCTTATACGATCAAACACAACTCTTAATAATTCATGCGCCCACCGGGATTTGGACCCGGAACTGCAGCAGCGAAGTTTGGAAAGTAAGCAGCTGCACCACTCACCTACCAGACCGTGGTAGAGCAGTTATCATTTATCGATTGCAGATGTTCGCGGGTCACCTCTTCTTTCGCAGTGGACACATAAAAAATAAAAGAACTGTGTGAGTTCGTTACATGACAGTCCTGCCTCATGACAGGCGTACTACATACAAGCGTTGGTACGAGGTTCACAATTCCTTGGAAAATGATCTGTTACTTCAGGAACGTTGCTCAAAGATACATTTAACACTTAAAATTGTTCTACCAAAAAAAAAATTCGCGTGCTCTAGAATTTTACCCCAACAGTCCGTTTGCTAAACAAGTCTTGACCTGCAATAATTCTTACTGTCAAATTGGCTTTTGATTTTATGGTCCACACATCAATTGTTTAGATAAAAGCTATTTTCTTGTCCATACGGACGCTTTCTCGAATACCAGGAATAGATTGACCATGGTGGGTGCTGACTACAACTGCGTCTGTATGCGCTGTTCCCAAGTCAAGACTCGTTCACACTTGTTTTTCATATCAACCATTTCTTATTGCGGTACGTTGGTGCACCACAATAATTTACCCGTTTGTTTGTTTCTCTGAGCAGCAGCAGCTGCCGGTTTACCAGGATGACCTTCCCAGCTCTTCAGGAGAGAAGTGTCCTGTACGTCGAGAAGGAGATCGAGGTAAGTAGCTCATTGCGTGTACTCGCTTTCCCGTAATCTGCTATCACATGCGCCAGGCTGTGGCTTTATCTGTGCTGGAGCCAAGACCAATGTGGTTGATGAGTGTCCTCTCATTACAAGACGGACCAGCTGAAGCGGCCCTTGTATCCAGATTTTGGTAAATACCGTACGTGTATGGTTTCAGTACGCGTTCAGAAAACTAAGATTGATAGCAACCGTAGGGAGTGAACAGTGGAAAATAAGTGACCTGTCCCTTAAAAAAAGCACACGTTAGTGATTAACGACTTTTCTGCGTGTTGGTAATTATTATTTTTTTGGAGACTCGTCTCATTTTTCAGAGCTGATCTACTTGCGGTAACTGATAATCTCTGCGTTAATACTAAGTAACCGTTACACAACAGCTGATTACACTGCGATATCATAATGTATGGAGTTTGACGTTAATTTTCACAGAAACTGTGCCAAGAATAATAGAAACACCGGTTTTAGATTTATCGTACTGGCGAATCATATAATGCGATGACTTTCTAAACAATTTTCAAAATCATAATTTATTAGTGTGTCTTTTCTAAATCATTTTATTTGCTTTTGATTAGTTTCATCGTATGTCAAGACAACACACACCATATTTTATTTTTGTTTGATTCTTACTGCTAACTCAAAAGTTCGTAAATTTTTCGTGAACAAAAATGCAAATTTAAAAATAATTCCTATGAAAAAATTGAAAAGTCAGTGGTGCAGGCCCAAAATCGATAAACATTTATAACCTAATTATTATTTCAAATACTGATTATCTTTAATGAAAACAAATTCCCTTTACCGTATATTTCATTTTATGCGCCTATTCAAACAGCACGAACGCTTTCTCAGTTATGAGAATATACGTTACGCTCTATTGAAAGCTGAGCAGTAGTACACTCTACAACGCTGCAGAAATATATTGTACAAATGCATTACAACTGCGTCCAAGAGGCCAATAGTATACAAAATTCCGTTTGTCAACGTGTAACTCACAGAACCTCGGAAAAAATTCTCTTCCCATCAAACACAGTGTCAGGAGACTTTATATAGATACTGCTATTCTGCCACACCACATGCCCACAGTAAAGATATTAAGTGCAACAGTATAATTTTCACTGTCATTGTACACATTATCATGATGACAGAGGATGAAGAAAGGCCTTTAAGTGACAAAACAAGTCTCTTTACTCAGAAAGATTTCTTGCATTTTATAATACATTTGGATTTAGTATACTAAAATTCTAGTACTAACTGGAAGTCAACGACGAATAGCATAAATTTTTGGCGACGCCTGTGCTGTCTCATTCAAACAACTGAGGTATTAACTTGTTAAAAAAAGAAAAAGAAAATGAAAACTTCTGTACCTGCTCCAAAATATTCACCTGCTATTCATCACAATTGTAATTCCGCATTTATGTATTTTAAAGTATGATGTGAGCAGAACTGTTGTTGATTATAAAGTTTTAACAGTACATCGACATCGATTGCTGATATGAACATCCATAACAACTTTATGGATACATTCATTGGAATACGATCAATATTTACTCGAATACTTTATAAAACTGTTCTGTATTGTCTAAGCTGGAGGTATACTTCCTTAATGTATGTGTCCACATAAAACTTAAAGCATTTTTTATTAAAAAAATCATTTCGCTTACTTTGCATTTTCGCAGATTCTTTTCATTGCTGTTACATTATCCTTAATGTCGTCATAAGGAAATATTATTAAAGTTTACCTCTCATAACAACAAACGATGTGTGCTAAATACTATCGTTCATTTATTGAACTAAGGTATTAATTTGGCAGAAGTAATATTCTTGAAAAATTCTAGGAGACTATTCGTTTTGCTCTTCTTGATGAGATGAGTAGTTCGGATTCCAAGTTTATCCGTAGGCCTAGCCACAACAGAGGCGGAATGTGCTGCAAAATGCCGCAGACCATATTTAGTTTTTATGCATTTTCTATTGCACAAAGCGTTTAGACACGGTAGACGTGTCAATCAGAAGGCTTTTGAACGTTAATATAGCTGAGTATTTATAACTTTGTAATAGTACAATGCACAGGGATCAGTAATACGAGTAATATCTGAAATAATGCTTAATTGGAAGAGTTACTTTCCTCTACAATAAAACAATACTCTTCTCAAAAGTGTTTAAGAAATTGTAGTTGACGAACATAATGATGGCTACAGAGTTTCGCCAATTCAACAAACGTACATATTACTTGGTAGATATTACTGGAGTTCATTAACCTTTAAATTATTAAGCAACAACTAACAACTTACCAAAGTATTGAACTAAAAGATTGGTAAAATAAAACACATCTTTCAAGACGTTCTATAATTTAGCTTGTCGGACGGTCAAGTGGTTTTTAATGCAACTTATTTCATTTAAATGGTATTCGCAAAGGCCTAATTAATTGTAATTTATAATACTGTAAGAAACAAGAAAGTATTCCCTGTATCGCATGCCAGTGTCATCATGCATCGCGATATAAACTTCATTCAAAATCTTCACGGGTTCTTACTTCTTTCTTTTTTATTGTCTGTGATGAAGATCGATGTTTTAACGGCTAACACGGCTCACATGCGGCTGAAGTAATGACCCCAGTGAAAACGAAGGATGCTAAAATTAAATCTTAAAAACTTATATAATTCCACGTAATAATACTTTTAATTGTGGTTTACGCCGCATATATCACGATATATTTGGAACTTTTTTCATTCAAACCAAGTAATGATTTCAGGAAAAAAAAACAACTGATAATTAATGTGCCAATTTAAACGAAATACATACTTTTCTTTCAGTATTCTGGCATTTCATATCTTAGCAATTGTTGGCCTAAATAGAACTGTTACAAAATAAAACTGAATATAATTCATCTTGCCTGGCTCTATACTCTATAGCAAAAGGTTTCCATTTCCATCCTGGTCCAGGTTGCATTTCAACCTAACCACACACTATGCTAAACTTGCGCCAGAAAAACAATACTTCAATCACACGCGTATTAATACATATACTGTATGACATTTTAGTGGCAATAATGCATCGCGATATAAATTTGATCAAAAATCTTCACAGGTTTTTATAACTTTCTTTTCTTGTTATCCGTTATTCAAATCGATAATTCAACGTTTGAATGGTTAGTGCAGTTTCAAGCGGTTGAATTATGTCTTCATTGAAGGTAAGGAAATTAAAAATAAACCTTAACAACTTACGTTATGCCACATAATATTAGTTTTAATTGTAGTCTAGATCGCGATCAGTATGGAACTACTTTCATTCAAATGAAGTAATGACTGAAGTAATAGGACATTAGTGAAAATAATTTAAACTATTTAAAAAAAGTAAATTACTCAAGCCCTCTGCTGTAATGTCAATTTCCAGTTGTAAAACAATCTAATCAAAACTGCCGCTAATCTAAAATTAAAGCTTTTATCTCACATATGCATTGCCAAATATTTAAACGAATACTGTTACTTCGAACGGATATTAAATAAATATAAACAACTAATAATTATTATGTCAATTTAAATGAAATACTTACTTTTCTTTCACTGTTCTGACAGTTAATTTATTCGCGGATGTTTACCTAAATAGAACTGTTATTAAATAACGCGCATATCCTAGAACAACATCTCTAGTCGTAAGTTAGGCAACGTAGGCGAAAAGCGTGACGTCATATCCCGACGTCACAGTGGGACGTCATGGTGTCATGATCAAGACTTGCGTTTTATAGGTGTAGATTTTATATATCAGTTGAGAGTATATTTGTAATGGTAAACATTCCCGACAGTGTAACAATGTAACAAAATTCATTTAATACAAAAATATTCATTTACAGTGTTTCCCAAATACTAGGGACTTACGATTCAAGTTCCTTATTAAATTAAAACCGAGTTTGCTAAGAAGTTGGTATCCAACCGCGAATTGATCACAACGTTGTGTACGATACGTAGCTGATTAAAATACTCGAGAGAGCCAACGTCGTGTACCAATCGGGCAAAAAATGCTTAGAGAATTCTTCAGATTTAGCAAATGACTTTATTTAAGAACATTGAAAGAAAGTTTCATTAATTTGTTTTGAAACAAGTTATAAAATATTTACGTAGCTCCTGTGTTGACACATGACATTCAAAATTATTGTATACTCAACCGTGTGTGTATCGACTTTATTATTTTGTTTGAAAGATCTTGTTCATGATCAGTGCCATTACAGTCGAACCGTACTAACCAAGATAAAATGATTCATTCTGTGAGCTTTGTACTAACATTTGACGTTATACTTTAAGAAATGTTTATAGTTTAGTATCGAAGCTATGACCACCCTGCAATCTGCCTGGATGATTGAAAAAAGTGCTTATAAATTTTTGGCACACTTCCAGAGATTTCGCTTTCCTGATAAAGTAATCAAGTAACTTAAAGAAGCTTGTTCTAGTAAGCGAGTAACCATAAGGTGCTAGTAATACATAGGGTTAGTCTACAAGTCTCTAACATGTAGCAGCAGAACCTGTTAGTCGGGAACTAATTAATTAGTTCGTATAAATGACGAGAGAGGAACAGCAACAAATAGCTCTTTTATTTCGATGAAACAAACAAACACAAATTTCATTATACACACCAATTAACATTGTTTTAATTGGAGTGCGGTATCTCGTGGATAGGTCTGCTTTCCTGCCTACTGGTCTGTGTTATTCGTTTCGTATATAAAACGTGATTTCCCATTTATAGCATGTGTTTTGCGACTACTTGTAAAGCGTTCACAGAATTGCAGGCAAACGATTAGTATTCGAAAGTGTATACAGTAGGTTGTGATAGTTTTGCGTCACACCACAAATTTATTGTTCCATTCTATTAATCTAAATAAAAAAATTGTGCAGTATAAAATTTCCAAACGATTTCAACTACAATGTGATGAAATTTTTTTATCGTTGTATTAAAATAAACAATAATATTAATAATAATTATATTTCATTAAAATTGAAATGGAACGCACAGTCCGGTAGCAATTTCCCTACATTCCCATCTTCCCCCTTTCCTGCACCCACCTACGTTTGCCTTCTACAAATTTTAACTTTAAATTCTTTCAACGTTTTTGGTAAATTCCAATCCCTTACACCCTTACCTAAAAAAGAGAATCTTCCCACACCCTTGTGCCTGAAATCGAATGCCACCTTGTGGTCATGGTCATCTTTTCCCTTCCATGAATTACTTCTTATTCTTACACCAATATCTTCCCATGCCTCATCACCAATATACACCTTTTATACTCCCATGAGCCTCTTGACCCTCTTACTGTCTTCCTATGAACCCAATTCCAGCTCTTTTATCATATCTGTTACCGATTGCGTTCTGCGATAATTTCCAGAAAAAATCTAGCAGTCCATTTCTGCTCCCTTGCCAACTCATGTATGTGATACTCAAATTGTGCGTCCTACACTACCATATTGAAGCAAAGGTCTGAAAAAAATTTTATAACCCAATTCCTTTACTTCTCTCGTACGTCCCCTCATTACTCTCTCCAACAAGAACCGAATTTTGAAACCTTTCTCCTACTACCTGCCCAATGTGTCCTGCACAGTTAAGCTTCTTATCAAATGTAATGCCAAAATATTTACACTTCAAGTCTTCAACAGGCAATTCTTTCCCCACCTTATAATTATAATCAGCCTTTAGTTTTTTATTTGTGTATCTAATAAGCTCACTCTTCTTTGTATTTATCTTCATTTCATGTTTACCAACCCAACTAGATATTCATTAGAATAGTAATGGTCCCAATATGCTAAACTGTGGCACTCCCATTTTTACTTCCAATTCTTTTGATACTGCATTTCCTATCCATACTTTCTGTTTTCTAACTTTTAAAAATTCTCTACCCAGCAAATCACTTTCTCATCCACTCCAATAGTTTTTATCTTATTTACTACCATTTTATGGCTCACTCTGTCAAAAGCCTTTGAAAGATCTGGTGCTATCAATTTGGCCTCCCTTGTCCATTTCATCTGAAATACCTTGCATATATTCCACCAACTGCGATTCGCATGAATATCCTTGCCTAAATTCATGTTGTCTACATGAAAATCGCTTAAACTTCACACATGTATTTTGATGTGGTTGCATATAAATCTCTCCATTAATTTACCTATCTATGATGTCAAACTGATTGGCCGATTGGCCTATAATTTTCGACTTTATTTCTCACCCCTCATTTATATACCGGCACTACTATCGCACTTTTTCAGTCCTGTGGTAAGCAGCAAATATCCAGACTCAATTTAAATAATATTTCAATATAAGGTACAATATCACATCCGGTTATCTTTAAGACATCTGTAGTAATATTATGTACACCAGCTCCTTTTTTTCAGCTTTCTTAGTTCCTTCAAGATATCCTCAGGAAGAATTTCAAATTTTTTGTTCTGTTCATTTCTAATTGTAATGTTAAGCTCGTTATCCGATTTAGACCCTTACGTTTCTGATTCTTGTTCGTAATGCTCTCTCTGAACCAATTACTTAAAATGTCTGTCTTTTTCAAATCCCCAGTAACTTCTTCTCCATCCTTATCTATAAGCGTCTCGACACACATCCATCTCATCATAGCCATAGAAATTTCTAGATGCGTCAGTCAATGGTCTTCAAATTGGAAATCTGTGCCTTTTTGTAATTGTACCTAGTTTCTCCTTCACCATGTTCCTGAGGTCACTCTCTATACTGTAACTCGCGTTTCTATCAATACTATTCCCCGCACCACCCACTACCATTAATCTATCGTCCTTAGTGAAAGTCCTACAAAGTGAACCTATATCCTCTATTATCTGACCTAATGTTACACTAGGTTTGAAAAAAGGTGTGACCTGTTAACCTGTGCCTAACTGATACTGCAGAAGAGGGCCTACACCTCTCTCATCGCTACTACCTAGTTACAAAACCCTTTTTTTTTTCCTTTTATTGCCTTCCACACGTTTATTCCTAAAGGCCTGCTGCATCTTACTTACTCCTATATCTACATGAGGCTCTTCTCCTCCTGACTCTAGCAACAGATCAAACCAATTTTTTCCCCACAGTAAACACACACACACACACACACACACATATATATATATATATATATATATATATATATATATATATAAGGCTATAAGAATGTTCTTGGATTATTTCGGATAGCGACAGAAAGCACAGGGAATTTAAAAGGGTCATGTTATGCATTTCTTTTGTCAAGCAAAATTTTAAATTCTGAGCTTCCAAATCATCTTATCGTAACTTTAAAGTGCTTTTTCGTTTACACTATATAGTTTTACTTCGCATGCAAATGAATATAGGTATAAATTTGGTGCTATTTCTGTTCGAGTGCATTTTTAGCTATCAGCATATTAGTCATCGATACATGTAACATTATCACTAACCCCAAATCATTTTTATTATTTGCTTGTTATTGTTAATTTGCAGTATGGCAGGGCGCGGGGCAGCTTGTGTGTAGCACCGCTTGGGGACGGTTAAATGGTGCTATTTAATGTTCTTTGAACGAAGATAAAATAGCTTGTGAAATGCCCTTGTTTGAATGTAACATAAATGTTTTAAAAGATGTTTCAAGGGACGGTATTAATTAAATACAGTAATACTGTGACCATAAAAGCGAGTTTTTCATTTCAAGACATTGTCTTAATACCTCTCAATTTGTTTGACGGTTTTTGCCAGCAGATTGTAATTAAACCTATCCTAGCTAACGGTTTACATGTGTTGAGAGAGGAGAATTGGGCCGTTCTCGTCTAAATAACACGCCGTCATCCACTAATGGAATGGTTAGCTCACAACTGGCTGACTATTTCCATGATAATTGGTAGCTTACAATTGACTACCAATGCCAGGATAGTTTACATAACGACCAGATATACAATTAATGCACTCATATAACTATTGATATTCATCAAATACAGTGCGATCGCAGCCCCTCATCACTACACCGATTCTTCTTCTTCCATAAATAATAATAATAATAATAAAAACCGCCACCAACGAACTAATAAGAAACTTATACGGGATGATTCCATGACAATTTTACAGACGTTCAAGATGATGGAGAATAAATATATCAACTTGAGGAAAGGGACACAGGTACGGAAACGGCTGAGTTGAAAATTATAAGCGATAATCTAGTCAAGGTCTGCCCTAACCTCGCGCAGCGCTCATACCAAGTGCCCTAACTTCCGAACCATGACCATGACGTACAGAATACTCCCCAATATCCTCAGTATGTCCGCTGTTGATGGACTAGCAACGGCGCTCGTAATTAATGTCAGAGAGGCTATAATCATGAATTCGATTTACCTGCACAAGTTTCACAAGCTGCTACATTTTCAACAGTTGTTCAAAACGGCGTTCCCCAGGGTCAAAGCAAGAATGACATCGTCGCGCGAAGTTCTGTTGAACCAAGTGCTGGATTAAAATAGCACGGGACCTGTAGCAAAGGTGAAAAGGAGGCCTCTGGTTTGCAATACTTATTAAAGTTTATGAAATAGAACAGCCTATTGTCGCCCATCTGGCCTGACTCAGAAGAGGGAAAGTACCGGATTAACCACGCAGCAGAAGTTAGCGAATGCTACGGGGCCTCGCGCGTTCTGGGGAGCCTCGCGCCTCTTAGGGGGCCCCGTGCCTAGGCTAGGTGGGCGACTTTTTTTTTTTTTTTTTTTTTTTGCTTTACAATTACCTCGGTCTGCGAAAATCAAGGGCCTCTTCTTCACATTTGCTACGGGCCTCACGCTGTCTTCATCCGGCCCTGGAAGGGGGGCAGCATACCCTGGGCCCCGAGAAACCAAGCGCGGGGCCCCCAAAAGGAGCGGGGCCCGTAGCATTTGCTAACTCTTGCTACTTGGCTAATCCGGTACTGTTCGTACCCTTTCTAACATCGTTCGTGTCGTTTGAACAGTGACGCAGACAGCGATAATTCTTGCCAGGAGATCCTCTTCAGTTTCGACAGGCATCTAGTACACAAGACTTTTCACCTGGCTGCACAAGAAGAAATCAACTACACTTACTGCAAGTGCTCTTAGCGACAACAGTACCGCTACGGCTATTCCACTGTCAGAGGTGTCAGAACGATTTTCGCTTATAACTTTAGACTCGGTCGTTTCCGGACGACGATCCCTTATCTCAAATTGATACATTTGCCCTTCTCCATCGTCCCTAAGTTTGTAACACCTTCACCCTGTATATATAATCACTCCCATTTTGCGTATAATATGTACTAGTTTGATAACAAAATGTAATACGAAACACGTTAGAACAAGAAACAATAAGATGGCTAGTCAAATTTTAAGACTGATAACATTGTTAATGGAGGGAATGGCAACAGAGAAAAGGATTATAATACTTGAAGCAGGTAACTGAAAGTCGTACCGGCATCGTGGTGTCTGGTGACAGTGTTGTGCGCGTGTCGGCAGGAGGCGAAGGCGCGAGGCGAGGTGGACACGTTCGAGGTGAGCTACGACCGGCTGCAGCTGGGCCGGCAGATCGGCAAGGGAGACTTCGGACGCGTGTTCCTGGCCAGGGCGGAGGCCGTCGGTGGCGTGCCCGGCTTCAGGACCGTCGCCGTCAAGAAGCTCAAGCGTGAGTACAAACCATCAAAGTAACTCAGGCAGCAATCTGGTAGCCGACATTTATCTGTACAGGAAAGTAACCAAACCCTGGCCTGGGTCCCTGAGTCGGCTCCCACTTTATTTCGCTTGGTTGATGCCGCATTCTGGCTGCATACATTTCAGTATGTAGGTATCGAAAGATATGATGTGTTTTGAATTTTACAGGGTTGAGCAGAGACTAGCATCACGCCAGTTACGTTATTAATGCTTTCAGTAAGAGTCTAATTTTTTTGCAGAGGTCTAATTAACAGGATTTCAATAGTGTCAAAGGGAGAAGTAACAATCTGTTCACTTCAGTGTCTTTGGCAAATACAATTCTGTATCAGTGTGTAAATTATTATTATTATTATTATTTTGGTGGATGAGCGGTTAATGCTCTGGCCTCGACTTCTGGAAGACGCCGGTTCGAATCTCCGTCTGGGCATCCAGATTTTGGTTTTCCATGGTTTCCCCAAATCACTGCAGGCGAATGCCGGGATGATTCCTTCAAAAAGTCCATGGCCAAATTCCTTCCTCGGCGTCGACGAGGCGTAAAGCAATATGAATAACAGCAATTTTACTTTGATATCTACCCAGCGTTTTTTTTTTTTTTTTTTTAAATCGTACAAAGTCAAAGACATTCTATGGAGAACCAATCGGCGTTTACTAAGTTGCACCCCTCCAAATTCATATTAATATTACATCAATTTGTTAAAATAATTTTAAAAGCTGTTGCTGATACCAAAATAAATAGAAACTGCGATGAGCAAAAGTAGTGATTTTTGTTATTAGTGAAAGAACTTATTAGCGTAGGAAGTTATCTCTTTTTTTTTAATGATAGATTATCAAATATTATAAATGACAAAGAAGCTAAATTCCCTATATCGCTTGGTAAAATGTTAAAATAAAACACTTTGATGATGTTTCTTCTCGTAAAGGACTTTTTGTGTATATTATTAACAGGGGCCTGACTTTAAATTGAATTTTCTCAGACTGTTTTTGCAACTTTATTCTAAAAAAAATGAATTTGAAGACTATTATCAGATATACACTAATTTCTGACTTGCAGGCTATTAAAAAAAAATAAGAACGAAATCAATTAAAGAAAACTTAAATCAATGGCGGACAGGTAAAAAACGAAATGGGTCTTCGACTTTGGATCCTCTCCTACACCTTTGATTTAGTTTACATGTGACTCTTCAAGAAGAAGAACCGGATTAAAGAAAGTGTTCATTCCATTTCAAGTCTGAATCGCATTTTTAGTTAATTAATTAACTCTGGGTGCTTTAAACATTCTTTTCAGATCATAATGTTTCGGAGATTCATATAACTGAAATAGTGTTCAACAAAGCGTAGCACAGGTATTTAGTGACACAAAAACTTTCATGATCAAAAAGGTTAAAAAAATCATGTAACAATTATTTAAATTACACTATTAAACTTCAGAAAATTTAACACATCTGTAGTAAATAATTTCCTAATGACTCTTAACTCCTTATGTTACTTCTTCAGGTGTATTTCCATTGGATTTCGAAATGAAAATCATTTTTTTAGTCAAACCACTCAATTGTTACTATTTCTCTCAAAGCAGTCATAAATACTGTTTTTACAGGGCACTGTAAAAGCGTGGTTTTCGCTGTACAGAGAAATATTAATGTTTACCCTTAGTCACACTGAAATTTTCATCACAATAAAGCTGATACTAATAAAAACAGGATGGAAGAACTGAAACAGCTTCTCAGCACTCATCTTACGTTCACTACATCTAAATTGAACCGTCTCCAAGTTTAGTTATACAGACCCCGGAGAGCAGAAAGTGTGGCTTGTGTTTCATCAGTATCACTGTCTATCGTTATGCACTGGAGGTAAACACCACACAGTTTTCTTACCTGCGCTTAGTCAAAAAGATGTACATAAGGAAACTTCTATCTTTGATTATGTGGGAATAACAAAACGAATATGCATGCCTGAAGGTAATGACATCACAAGAAAATTAACCATAGGAAAATTAGAAATGACCAGTGCCTTAAACTGGTTATTATTGTTCTGACGTTTGAACCACTAAGCTAGCACTTCTTTATTATATTAGCGTTACCGTAAGTTTCGGAGAAACTGCCTTCATGCCGGTCTGCACTTAACGTCTTGACTGACGTTTTACTTGATCAGGCAAGACGTCAGATAAAAGTAACCACACACTCGTGTCCACATTCTTATGTTTTTAACTTCCGTCTTTGGCTCAATTTTATTAAAAGCATGGATGAAGCATTACTTTTAGTGGTTATTTCACTATTTGTAATGATATTAAAAGTAAAAATGATCTAGAAGATGGTTGTTAAACAGGAAAAGGTCCTTTCATCTGAATTTGCTTCGGGAATTACGTTATGAACCTGAAGATTATTTACGAATCATGACAGACCCTTATTTGAAATTGATATAATTAATAATCCAGAAAACAATGAGAAGGAGAATCTCACTCCTAGAGAGACTGACTGCTATGTTGAGATTTCTAGTAACAAGTAGAAGTTCCGAAGATCTAGAATTCACAACTGTAATGTCGAAACAATCTACAATTCACAGCTGTAACGTCGTAAAAATCTCTTAGCCTCCTTATACCAGAAAGTTATGAGGTTACATACGAATTGTTGAAACCAGGGAAGGTACATAAAATTCAATTACGAAGACGTGGACTTATTCTGCAAGATGCGAAACGTATAAGGGATACATTCAAGATGTACTTTAATAACCAAGGATCGGGACATTCACAGGACAATGCCGTAACTCTTCGGGAAGAATTTGATGAAATAAAATAATTTTGATGACAATATTTATTTCTTTCGTTTATATCTAACACTGCTACAGTCTAGCTATTAAATAAATCTACTTTATTTTTATAGAGAGAAGCTTTGTAAATATCATCGACACCAAAACTTGCCGACTTAATTTTTAGCATTCCTTTACGAAACACTCAACAAAAAACATTGTTTAATTTTTTTTTTTTTTTTTTTTTTTAATAGCTGTTTCCTTTGCATCTCCAAGATACACTTCCCCACATTTATCAACGAAAGCATATGCTTGATTGTGTTGTCTCGGTTACTGTAGTCCAGCGATTCTCAAAGTGTGGTACGCGAACCCCTAGGGGTTCGCGAGTTGATCATAGGGGGTTCGCGGCGAGATTTACGTAATGGTGGCAGACTGATCGTATCACGCGTGTGACATGCATCATTTAATACAATGCCTTCAAAGAAATATCGCTCCTTTCACTCGATGTGCCGAATAAATATTAATAGATAATATGTAAATTTTTGAACGCCAAATTCTACATTATGCTATATATTTCCATTATTCGGCACCACTCACAATCGTGTTAGGTTTGGTAACAATAGGGGCGGAAAATAATGCCTTAAGAAAGGGCTACAATGGCTTGAAATTACGTAATAATTTGTGACTGACAAAAAGCGCGCGGCATTGTTTAGTATAGTTGTTCTCAAGTCAGTGGGACTCCGCGCGCGCACTTATTTCGGCCGGCTGAAATAAAGTTGATAAGTAATTTTGATTAAAAAGTAAGTGAAAACATGAACCAGTGGTTAAAAACCGGATCAATACGCGGAAAATGCCCAGATACTCAAAAGTTATCCAGTTCAGAAACATTGAAAACTTCGTTGAGTCAAATTGTGTCTACGTCTACTGAAAGTTCAATTTCGAAAGAAAATACGCGGAAAACAAGTAAACCAGAAGAACACTTCATTCCATCGACAAAGAAAAGAAAATATGATGAAGATTATCTGAAAATTGGATTTGTGTGCAAAGAAGACACCCAGTACCCAGAGCCACAGTGTGTAATATGTTCAGAAGTTCTCGCAAATAGCTCGATGAAGCCATCATTGCTGCGAAGACATTTGGAGACAAAACATCAGCAGTACGTAAACAAATCTTTAGATTTTTTTGTTCGAAAAAAGAGGGAGTTGGAATCTTCAAAAAAAACTGTGACAAATACTGCAACTACCAACGCTGATTATTTACGTGCGTCTTTCCTAGTGGCATACAAAATTGCAAAGACCGGCAAGTCATATAATATTGCTGAGGAATTAATTTTGCCAGCTGCTAAAGATATGGTCAGTTGCGTGCTAGGAGACAAATTAGCAAAATTGCTGGATAAAATACCACTTTCAAATGACACAATCGCAAGGCGCATTCACGACATGGCACTCAATGTTGAAAATCAACTAGCAGAACGACTGCAAAATACTTATTTTGCAATTCAAGTTGACGAATCAGCAGATATTACTGGACTGCCGAATGTACTTAGTTTTGTTAGATATGTACACAGAAACATTTCTGAAGAAGATTTTCTGTTATGCAAGAACTTGGAGACTACGACAAAAGGAGAAGATATTTTCAACGTCATCAATGATTTTTTTGAAGAACATGGCATAGACTGGAGAAGGTGTGTTGGTGTTTCGACTGATGGTGCCAAGGCCATGACAGGTAGGATATCTGGACTAATCACTAGAATTAAACATCTTGCTACTGAAGCCAAAAGTATGCACTGTGCATTGCACAGAGTGACACGGGCGTGCAACAAAATGCCTGATTATTTAAAAACAGTATTGTCAGAGGTCGTAAAGATAATAAATTACATAAAAGCACGTCCGCTCAACTCGAGACTTCTTGCATTATTATGTCGGGACATGGGCAGTGAACATGTTTCATTACTCTTACATTGTGAAGTGCTTTGGTTGTCAAGAGGCAGGATGTTAGCTAGGTTTTTTGAACTGCGTCATGAAGTCTATTTATTTGTGAAGGACAGTGACTTCAACCTTAAGTTAAGATTTGAAGATGAAACCTGGCTTATAAGGGTGTCATATCTAGCTGATATTTTCTCTTCTCTCAGGATAAAATACAAGCCCTCATAAGAAAAATTGAATTTTGGAAAACTTGCATGATATCAGGTGTTATTGAATGTTTTCCTCTTCTGCATGAATTTGTTTCGACCAACACCTTATCACTGGATGCCGAAGTAAAAGCTGAAATTATTGTACATTTGTCTCAGCTCTCTGATGAACTGAAAAGGTATTTTCCAGATATCGGTAATGCTGAAGACTGGGTTCGAAATCCATTTATGGTCACAACCAAAAGCATAAATTCTGGTTTGAGCATTAAGCAACATGAATCATTGCTGGAAATGTCCACAGATCGTACTCTTCATGCTGATTTTAAAAAGATGTCTTTAATTGATTTTTGGGCAGCAAGACAGGAAGAATATCCGGAGCTCTCACGTAAAGCAGTTAATTTCCTTTTACCCTTCGTGACAACTTACTTATGTGAGAGTGGGTTTTCACACCTGGTTATGATAAAAACGAAATACAGGAATCGAATGAATGTCGAATATGAAATGAGACTGAGATTGAGTAAAACTGTTCCTGATATTGACTCAACATGCGACAAAAAACAAGCTCATCTATCACATTAACTGACAACAATCTTCTGTATAAGTGTATTACTTTTATGAAAATAAAAATTCTTATTTTTTTTAAAGCTTTTTTTAAAAAAAATTTTAGGGGGTTCGCCACTGTCTGGAAAATTTAAAAGGGGTTCGCGGAGCATAAAAGTTTGAGAACCGCTGCTGTAGTCATTTGACTTTAACTTACGGTATACAAGGATAACTAGGATACAACTCATTGATAATCATGTGACTACTGTCGTAAATTAAAAACGAACTCCGTGTAAAATGTTTTCGAAAAGAGAAACAAAATAATAGTTATTTTAGTTCCACACAAGCTGAGAGATAATTAAAGACTGAAGGGAAAACGTCATGAAGACCGAAAACAATGCTCTCTCCGATCCGCTTTCTGGAAGTCATCCGTCTTCATTCTGTTCAGGTAAAACGTCTATTTTGCTGTTCACACACAATATTTTGTCTGATACATTTTACCTGATCAAGTAAAACGTTAAGTGTAGACCGGCCTTTGGGCAGCTGTGTTTGACAGTTTGCTACGTATGCCAGGCGCTGTTCTGTAACATGTAACAAGGTGACTGGGGGGACAGCATTTTCGTCTTCTCGAGCCACTTTGCACGCTATTGCCAATCGCGTGCCTTTGACGTGTGTCACAAGTGAATTCAAGTCAACAAGTAGCGCCTTCAGAGAACTGAAGGAAATAAACATGTCTGTTTTAACGTGTCACCGTCGGTTAAGGAAAATGCCGATAACAGTCCCTCAAATAACGGTTTTCAATTTCCAGAAGTTTTCAAATAAAGGTGAAAGTATCAAAACGCAAAGTAATGAGAGGTTTTGAGTATGTGTCATACAGTGTGGTCTAATGGGCACATATGGTCTTTAGAAATAAATTACGGGACGGAAACATATTCATGAGCGTTTACTGCATCGCTTGCGTCTCATGTAGTTGCCTGTTCGAACCTCGCTTAACAAATAGTGACTTAAATGAAAAGAGAAACATCTAGAAACAGCGACGAAATGTGACCACATAACTGAGCATAGGAATTCATAAAGAACCTTAAGTTTTAACCGAATGATAAAGTTTGAAACATCAATTTCATGGGTGTTCAATTAGCGAAATACATCTGAAATGAGCATGAAAAATTACAAGACTCCGTTAGAAAAAGTGAGTCTAAAATTATAATGAACTGAAACTAAACCACGAAGAGACCACGGTGGGTATTTGAGTATTTATACAAGTTTCAACATACAAGAAACATTGGATGTTATAATCAGAATATATTTCAGTAAAATCGCTTTTAAAGACACTATTATTCGGTAGAAAGCGCAATAGGTCTATATGATATGCTATTATCTAGTTTGGCCTTTGTGTTTTGTTAACATAACTTACAGAAATTATACGCTTTTACGTAGGAAATAATTTAGTAAATAAATATAAAATTTAGCAAATTAAAGGCATTACTTGTAATCTGATATATCCCTGTGAAACTTAATGCAGTTTGAGAAATAATACCGACTACTGTGGTTCTAAGATTCGAGGAAAATGAAGCTGTTGGGTTAACTCTGTAATCTCTTAAGTTATAAATTATATTTTTCTCAAAAAAGTATGTGTGACGAATTACGATTATATTAATTGTACTGCGTTCAGCAACATTTTTTATTTTGTTTGTGGACGATTGATTCGGTAGGTAATTTATTTGCCATTAATTTGTGGGGTGACTTCATCAACAGATCAACAGTTATTCAAAGCCTTTTATGACAACAGCAATCTTAAAATTTTGGTTTTCCTTGTTGCTAAATGGCCTTCTTCTTTTCGAAATCTAAGATAGGTTTTTGTTGCAGTATGTATGACTGACCTGAAATACTTACAAGCAAAAATTAATACGGTGGTTCTAACAAAAATAATATGCTTTATTACTGAACAGTACTGGATTTGTCTGGTTAGCTATGATGACACAATTTGAAAGAAATACAAAATAGATTTCGTGTAGAACTACTTCAATTTATTCTTTCTTCCATATTTACAAAGCAGCCGGACACAGCAGTTGACTGTATGTACAGCGTGTCATAAAACGGAATAAGGACAAAATCAGAGAAAAAATGATACTGAACAGACGTTTACTAGTATTAATTTTCCGTCAGATAACGCAGTAGGATTGTCAGAAATGTTGTAGTTGTTTATGCCCTTCCTACAACAATGCGTAAATTTTGTTTGCCACTACATACACAGAATATTCATCTCTTTTATTTTATTTTCCAAGCCGAATAACCTCGTGTTAAATAGAATGAAACAATTCAGTGGTATCCACTGAATTGCGTGCGAGTGGTTGTGCACCGCGTAGTTGTTCCATTGTGCAGATAAATGAACACAACATTCCAGAGAAGAAAGCCGAATATAGAAACCAAATTTCAGTGATGGAGCAAGCTAGTTATAGCAATACCAGTTCCCTTTATGAAACAATAATTTACGATGAAAAATTCTTTCCGACTAGTAATAATGAGCAAATTTTATCCGAACTGTATGGACCCAGGCATGACGGTGAAATACAAATAAATTTCGATTCTCACTCGTACACACTACATCTTAACATCACAATTTAAATGTCATCTGAGATATTTATATCGATACTATACACACTGAAGAGAACTACTCGTAGTAAATGCGGTAGTGTTTAAGCCTGGGTGGCTATTTTTCTACAAACCTTACTTCCCACCACGCGTATTTAGAGGCACTCGACAATTTATTCCACTACCTGACTCCCTTACCTACAAATGGAGACACTACCTAATAATTGAAATCAAGTGCTAATCTACCGTCATAACCACTTTTTCTTTCCACATTTATACCCCAATATCCACCCAGGCTTCATATCAAATACAAATATACCTTATTTACAACCAGTATTTTCTTAACCAATCTCACTTCATCCAATGACTTTCATTACAACTCCTTTATAGAATTGTTCACTATTTCTTTTTTTGTTGTAGTTATCTGCATAATATGATTTAGCTTCTCTCCAGTTCACCCCACTCATCTCTTATATTTGATACCCGTCACTGGGCAGAACCCCCTCCCTTGCTTCACGTCTTATCCCCAGCACAAGCAACATTGCACTTAACACAATCTGTTTCTCACACACAGTCACACTGTGGGAAGCAATGGGAAACCACTCCAGTCCATCTCCCTAGGACGTTACTATGGAGGTTTAGTACCCATCACAGTAAACGCATACGCCCGATATCGGGTATGACACACATTTGAGTTTGAACATCACGCCACCAGCAAACAATCTTATTATTATTGAAGAAAATGCTCTCGGACTTCTAGGTGCGTCAAAATCGTATCGTCTGGCGATGCTTCTAGAAGCCAGAGAGTCTAAAAATTTTAGGTTTTGATTATATTTTAAATTGGAAGGAACGTGTCTCTGAATTACTAAAGCGCAGCTACATTTGCAGTTTGTACAATTCCAGGTATAGGTTATTTCAGTACGGAGATACTAGTGTATTTTGCTTATTTTCAATCCCTAACGTCGTACGCAATAATTTTTCTCGTAGATACAAAGTACTGAGAGCCAAAAGCAATTAATAAGAATTACGTGTGGCGTTAGCAGTATAACTTCCTGCAGAGAGCTGTTCAAGAAGTTAGGAATTTTAAGATTGGCTTCCAAGTAAATATGCACATTAATTTCCTTTAAAATCACCACCTGTTCTCTTCTTCTTCTTCTCTTCGATATCGGCCATCTAAGGACCACGAAAAGTAATCCCGTGCACTCATTTCGATGCTTCTTTTCTTGACTTCCAATAGTTCCTCATCCTCTCACTTTGCTGTTTCCTCCTTTCTTCTGTCCATATGTTACTACATTTCCTCTCCTCCTTCTCCTGGAAACCCTTGAAATTTTGGATCAATCTCCTAAAAGTTGCTCTATCTTGTATTAAATCTTCTTTTATTCAATCTCAATTATATCTTTCTTTACTCCTTGGATCCACTGGTTGCCCTTCTTACTCTTGTAAACATGATTGAAAATTCTTTTTGTAAGTCTATTGTTATCCATTCTCATTATGTGACCAAAAAAACTGATTCTCCTCTTTCTGATCGTGTCTGACATCCTTTCAGTTTCTTCTTCTTTGTCTAGATCTTTATTCCTCCGGTGTCTAAACTCACCATTTTCAATTTGTAGTGGTCCCCAAATTAATCTCAAGATTTTCCTTTTCTCTATCTCTTCTATTTCTCCAGTTTCCATAGAGAACAATCATTCTGAGGCATAGTCCTTCTGGTTTGATTACTGTGTTGTAGTGTTTGATTTTAGTTTTCCTTGATAGATTCTTCTTGTTCTCTATTTGAAACAAATAGTAAAATTTAGAATCATAGCACTAGAAGTAAAAATGATCTTCAGATGAATTACAAGTTGTTGTTATTTGTTCAAAAAGGAGTCAGATATTCTGGTATACACATCTATCCACTGCATAATTTCCTAAGCTCATTCACTCACCTTGATAGCTTTTGTCTGGAGAACGGTGTCACGTGTCAGCCTTAGCTCGCAAATATAACAGCCACCAGAGATATCAATAGGTTATATCCACAATTTAATAGCTAAGCAACTGCTACTAATTAATTGCCATGATACATTCATTAAGTTTGCTTTTCGTAATATTTCATTGTTAAAAAATATCGATAAACATTACGGCTAAAAGAAACGTGGAAATGCTTTTCAGTAGCGTGTTAAAGAAAATATAAAAAACTTAAATTACTCATGGTCTCTGCTGTAAACACGAATGCCAGTTATCATTTCAGCCTAGACTAAATTTCAATTTGGTTAAAACTTTCGATAATGTTGTTGCTTGACCAAAATTTATTCATTACGATTTATTTGCTTTTTTTTTACGTGTTTAAATGACCACTTTCGTTAATGGTCTTTGTTCATGTTCACTGTACGTAAGTTAAAGTGGACATCAGACCAAATATATTACTGAATAGAGTATTTTGGCAATTCATTTCTTCGGAGCTGCCCAACTGTTTAATAATCTGGATTCTGTATTAAGTTCTCTGGCCGTTACAGACATTATGACGAAAGATTACATTATGAATGCTCATCCTCAATAAATAAATAAAAAAACCTGATGCTTTCGAAGCAAACAGGAACTCTTCAAGTACAATTACAAGTTTTTATTTTCAGCAAGTTCGCGTCTGCGACCTGTGAAACAATTGAATCGGCATTTTTTTGAAAGGGTGTAATCGACATTTTTTAACATTTTGTCTTTCTGGCGTATTTTGTTCCTTGAGAATAGAGCTATCAGTTTCTTTGGAAAAGTCATAGTGAGAGATGTTAAGGTAATATATTTCAAATTAAAATACGATATAAAGCTAAAAAAAAAATTCTAATAAGGCTTCTGGATTGTTTTTTTTTTTCGAAAGTTTACATTTGGTCACATATTCCGTTTCAAAATACACTAATCCATTGTATGATAGCGCAATAGTCCCTGTTCGCGTTTAATACCTACGTCTGTTAATAATTCTGAGGTTTTCAAGCTCAAGATATTTTACTATCCCCAAGAGTGAAACACAGTTCAGATCAGGCCAGCCTGTCATAATCTTTGCCCCTAAAAACCGGAACTATTCTAGACCCGTGTCGATACGCAAAAAAACGATCACTGGCTTACACTAGTTTTCAATAACTTCCCAGAAACATCTCATCTACAGGTCTCCCTGTCAGGGCGGTTCGGGTTTCCTCGAAAAGAAGCAATGCAGTGGATTACCTGTAATTCATATATTGCGGTATTTGATGTAACTGAGCCGCTGGTTATGTGGCGTTCACAACTACAATTTCCTCACAATACCACGTCACTGGGTGGATTTGTCGCCTCGGCGCACTATCCACTTTCAACGTGTCATGGTGAAACAGCGACGCACTGTCTGCTCACAAATACAGATAAAACCACTCGAGGCTTTCTGTAGTAGCGGCCACTGACCTCAGCACTTCTAATACTTGTGTACCGTCGTCTCTGGTCCGCGCCCTCGTGCCCAGACGAGACATTGCTCTTACGCAGACACGTCTCCCAACCGCTGGCTTTTCCACCCCACTGGTTCATCCGCCAAAACAGAAACAGAGGAAAAATTTTGCGTTGCCACATGTATTAGCTATCGTGTTCTTATTTGCTCATTCAGATTGCCGCTCGGATAATTTTTTCACCCACCAAATTTGCTGTCTCTTTCCCTCCCCACAAAATAGTGCACTTTCTACAGACACCCTGCACAGAAACGCTGACGACCATGCTGTACCTCATAATGTGATTAATGGGAATATCCCTCATGTTGTTTGCAGTCCAGGCTCCTCAAAATTATTTATGGTTGGTTTCACTCATCATGGGTGAGGACGAGCCGTAAATATCTTTCACTGGCCCATGGCAGCCAAACATGACTGCATCGTGCGCCGCATTTATTTTCTTGTTAAAGCAAATGTAATGAGTCAAAATTATTTTACTCATCAATGTTTTCCTTGTTGGAGAGAATCTCCTTCCACCAGTAGATAGTTACAAAAATGTCATTATTATGGAGCATGGTGGGGTAGGTGAAAATGGTGATAGGTGTGGGAATGGGTACCGGGGCTGAAAGGAGGCGTTTACTTACTTTTCGCAGAGGACAACTTGGATTTACTAGTTTCCAGAGTACTATTGGATTCCAACAATAGTTTCCGTGACGTCAGTTCGCTAAGGAAGCTTATGCGGATGCCTGATGCGAGATCTGCATCGTTCCTGACATACGTACTTGTTTCTACGGTTCAATAACAATTCTGTTTTATATACCTACTAGCTTCCCACGACTTCGTTCGTGTTTGTAAAGAAGTTTGATTGACAGCTGCCGCCATGTAACCACCATAGTGCACCATGGGAGACTCTAGGCTAATACCACACACAAAGATCACTGATCTGTGCATGGTATTTATTGCTGCAAAGTGAAATATAGGGACACACACGTCTCTTGAAGAAAAATGAAAAATGACCTACGTCGACCACTATCAACCATCATATCTCCCACATCCCTATAGCTACCGAAATCTAATCACCATAGCGCACGATGGGAGACTCAGTGCTACTACCACACACAAACTCCAGCGATCTGCGCTATGCAGTAGTGGCAGCAAAGTAAAATATACGGACACATATGCCTTTGGTCGAAATATGAAAATATCCTTGATCGACCACTTTCAACCACCATGTCTCCCACACCTGCATAGATATTGAAAATCGGCCAACGTTGTGCACGATCGGTGAATGTATGCTACTACCACACATAAACACCAGTGATCTGCGCTGGATAGTTTTGGCTAAAAAGTGATACATAGGGACACACATAATGGTATTCGGCCAACATTTTGGACGAAAGGAAACTCCAAGCTACTACCACACACAAACACCAGTGATCTGTGCTAGGTAGTGGCTGCTGAAATGTGAAATATGGGGTAACACACGTCTATTTTTTTGTATATAAGATATATGTATGTATAAGATTATGTAGGAGAACACAATATTTGCTGCGAGGCGCTATTTTTATTGTTGCCGAAACACTCAGCCGTATTCCAAATATGCATCTCAGTATGGTACCATTTTTTACGACTCACCTAATTGCATCAATCTTTGGTTCCCAAAAACACAATATGGTGGGTGGCCGGTAACGCTCCGGGCTCGCATTCGGGGGACGTAGTTTCGAATATCCCCGTCCGGCCATCCAGATCTGGATTTTCCATTGTTTCCTCAAACCACTCCAGGTGAACGCCGGAATTTTTCATTCAAAAGGCCATGGGCGTATTCTTTTCCATTCCTTAACCTAATTTTTTTTCCCCGCCTCAAATGATCGCAACCTTGACGAGTCGTTAAATTGGCAGCTGGTGGAATTCCATAATTATGAGATTATTTGGACAACTTCGACACTATCTTGCACATAAAGCTGCTCAAAATCAGTTTGAAGTCATTTTAGTGCAAACAAAGATGTGCAGTCCACTTGCGCACAGTTATTTCGTTATAATGCATACAGCATTGTGGCATTATATAAGATGCCACACGGTAATTTTTAATTTTATTTTCACAGCATTTTACCAAAAAAAAAAATTAAAAAAGAAATCCTGGCGTTTTTGCACATTAAGTTTCTTCTTCTTCTTCTTATTATTATTATTAATTGCCACGAAACTCATGTCCCGCTGTCAGTTTCCATTAGAACTTAATTTCCTATTATGGAAATGTTTACTTTAAATCTTCCACCGTTTCTCAGCATGTCCCACATTAATTTATTCCAGCCTCTCCCTTACTTCCGTGCACAGGAAAACTTTCTGACTTGCTTACTCTTGTTCTATAGTGACGATTGTGTAAAGAAATAAATACAATTTTCACAGAAGAGACAGTGATTGTACAGCTTGATATTCACAGCAGTGTTCTCTTACTGCTGGAGCTTCGCGAGTGTTGGGCGACAGCGGCTGTTGGCCGTCACGGGAGGGAGTGTTCTTTCATCTAACTGAGAGGCGTCACCCGAGCCTCACACACCCAACGCAGTCAACTACATCACCTACAACTTCACTACTCTCAATATCAGAGAATACACATTAAAAGTACAAGTCGTTTCACATGTATTTAAAACAGTAAACAGCTGGTTGATATTCAATTCTCTCCCCAGCTGCCTTTTTGTTCAATTTATAAACTATCTTCTTTTAATTTCTGGCTATGAGTAAGAAGGTGAATATTATTTAAAGCCATAAAAGTACTGTTCTGTATGTGGTTTAGATTCCCGAAACAATAATTCCTTTTAACACATTTTAAAGATTATGGTTTCCGCTTTCCTTAAATCATATTTTAAGAAAGTAGTTTTTCCAAATTTGGCCCTTAAAGAGTAAAAATGTCAACATTTCTAAAATGCTTTTTTTTGTATCATGAACCAATTATCTCCCTTTATTCTTAACCGAAATCGATAAATGAAGTATCATCTTAAAGATTAAGATCTCCGCTTTGGTGACATCATTTATAAAGAGAGTAATTTTTTGGAATTCGACCCTTAAAGGGCAAAGGTATCTATATTTCTACAACGCGTTTTAGTATCGCGAGCCATTTATCTCCCTTCATATCTAACCAACATAGATAAATGAGCTATCATTTTAAATATTAAGAACTCCATTGTGATCGCAACATATTTAAAAAGGAATGTTTCTGAATTTTACCCTTAAGGGGCAAAAGTATTATTATTTGCATAATGTATTAATTTGTCACGAGCCATTATTGTTTGCTTATATCTAAAGGAAATCGAAAAACGAGTTATTATTTTAGAGATTATGCTCTCCTCTTTGGTCACACCATATTTTACGAAAGGAATTTTCCGAATTCGACCCTTAAAATACAAAAGTATAATTATTTGCATAACGTATTTTTTTTATCCCGAACCATTTATCTCCCTTATATCTAACCGAAATAAATAAATAAAGTATAATTTTAAAGATTAATGTCTCTGCTTTGGTCACATCATATCTTAAGAAAGGATTTTTTTTTTTTTTTTTTTGTTTTTTTTTTTTTTTTTTTTTGTTTTTTTTTTTTTGTTACGAGCGATATATCTCCCTCGATGCCTAAGAGAAATCGATAAATGAGGTATCATTTAAAAGATCAAGGTCTCCATTGAGGGAACATTATAAATTAAGAACGAAATTTTTCTCAATTTTACCCTTTAAGGACAGAGGTAATTACTGTGAAAATCGCGCGTATGAGACAGTTCACATCCAAGCCGCTAGATAGCAGCAGCACATATCACAGAGATATTAATAAGCTGCTTCACTGGCGTCGACTTTTAGTTCGTACCTATTACACTGAACAAATAAACAACTGACACAAATGAGGCGGTTCTTCTTTCGTCCTATTACAAACGACCAGCTTTACTATTCATCGTATACGCGAAATTTTCGCACGGTTCATCTAGTTATTGTTATTAATGCAACAGGATATCAACGGCCAGAAACCAAATGTAAATTGAAAAGATGAGTTTTGACTTTTGTTCTCCGTGAAAAGTAACAAAAGTAAATATTATATGCTTCTAATATCAAACAGCTTACTGTTGACCGTAGATATGTTAAGATTCTCAGAACATAAAGACAGAAAACTAAAATATTTTAGTTACGAAATGAATAACTAACCGTCTGATTAATTCGTTACATTTAAAAAGGTTTTTTTTTTTTTTTTTTTTTTTTTTTGTATTTGTCTCTTGACAATATCATCAGCCGTTCCTTTTACTTCAATACACTAGACAAATAAAATAAAACGAAACTACGTCATCCGCTCTGGCCGCAGTCAGTATCAAAACATCACAGGAACGGAGCGGGTGAAATAGTATATCCTCGTGCTCCAGCTAGGGCTGAATCAGCTGACCTTGTAATTATTCATGTCCAAAATACGAACGGATCCGGCGAGTGATTTGTACTCATATAATCAGTATCGCTCTTCGTTCAGGACCGAAGCCAGGTACTATTCAAAACGTTGATTTGTTTCTAGATAAAACGCTGTCAGGGTCTACTGTTGCATTCTGCTAATATTTACTGCAGCTTTAATCCCCACATAAACAACAAATATGTTGTTGCTCTTTTTTCTTGGAGAAATTAAGTTTACTACAGAGTGATCAACTACTTATTCAAGTATCGTTTGGCAATTTTAAGTAACTTAGCGAAACAGTTGATTGATAGCAGAGCCATTTCAAGAATTTCCATTTTATAATGACCAGTGGCGGATAACGATAGTGTCACCCCTTGAAAACTTAAATTCAAAATTGAGTAAAATATATCATCTTGTAAGTGTAAAATATGATATTAATAAAACATAATTAAATAAAAATTTATTGTTATTCAAAAATAATAGTTAATAAAATTGTAATATTAACCACATTTAAAAGACATACAAATAAACTAAACACGATTGCTTTCACAATCTCCTCTTTCTAGTTTTAACAGCTGCAAACTCATAAATCACAATTTCAAAATTAACAATTTGAGTTACTTCATATTCAGTAGTCAATATTGCAAGATTTTAGCCACGTGTTGCTCACCGGTTATGGAAAGTGGTTTCAGATTAATTTTGACTCTTCTGAAGATCGGGCCTCATTTGCCCAATACTGTTCCGCACCGACAAGTTTCTTAGTATTGGCGCTCACTCGATCGAAGTTTGTCCAAATGACACGGCGTGTCGTCCAACACCCGGCCATCATTGGATTGGTTTATGTTTTGACGGTGCGGACCTGCTGGATGTGTAAAAGCGCGTATAGTTCTGAAATTTCCCTTCCCTTACGACCAAATGTTTTCATGTTACTGTTTGTCTTAAAAAAAGTGTCTTTTCATTAGATGTTAGTAAAATGTAGGAAGAGTCTTAGTATCATTAAAAAATCAAAGCTTTGCCCGAGTTGAAGATCAACTTTATTACCCACATAAATTGCAGTCGAGATCTGCATTCGTAAAGGGGACCTTCCACACCCAAATCGCACATACATAACCAGACGCCAGACTAATCTAGAAGTACTGAAAAATATGTATTCAAACACATAAAAGTGGATTCGGGTTTTTTGACAGCAAAAATAAATGGTATAGAAAAAGAGTATGTTCATTGTATCATGTTTGCAAACTTATTTTTCATTAGACCTACATTCGAACTGGTGACTCAAATGACTGCGTGCGATTTGGGTACTGAAGGTCCCGGTTCAAATCCCGGCCTCGACTGTAATTTTTGCGAGCCTTAAAATTGACATTTACCTCTGGCAAAGCTTTTATCTGTTAATGCGAAGATTCTAGTACGCTCCGTGGTTCGAATTTAACCTTAATCTGTAGGTCTCCTTTTCAAGTTAGGTGACTACGATAGGTATAGGTGCGCTGCGAGTTTCCTAATAAGAAACTCTGTGACTAGAACTTTGAGATAACCTTAAATTATAATTATTATTGCACAAAATCTTTACAACATATATTTAAATTAAAATATGTTGTTATCTCGTTCTTTACTAACAAAAAATATTGAGTGAATCGAAAAGAACCTCAAATAAAACAAACATGTGAAGTGCAAAGTGATCGACATTTCACTGAGATTGCGTTGAAACACGCTAGAATCTTTCATTCCGGTACAGTGTGGTGATAATTTGTTAATACTGCGCTGGATACTATTTTTGTAGATAAAAGATCAACCAATTGGGTGATTACGTGAGTCAGATAAAAAAGTATTTTAATATACTTTCGTACCAAAACTGTGCAGAATAAAGTACAGTACTCTATAAAAAGTAGGGTGACAAACCAATCTATCATCCCCAACACTGATTCCCAGAAGCAATCACGGGTAGGAACACGAACCAGCTATGGAAAAGCGTGGGGGGCGGCCGGCTGTGGCTGCGATGACGGTACAGACCAGTATTGGCAAAGTGTATCTTGACCTTTACACGTAGCAACTGATACACAAATTGGCGCAAATTAAAATCCCAACACCCAGACGGTGTTTTGATATATAAATGAAATTTGGAACATGACACTTTGTTGTCCACAAGTTCTTGTTGGCTAAGTAAGCTAAGGCGAAGAGTAACAACTCTCTACACCCAAATGTCTAACTGTGAGAGAGGTCGGAGAATTAACATGTTTTAAAAGGGTGCATCATATCGTGAAATCTCCCGAAGGATTGGCCGCAGTGCAATGTCAGTATACAGACTTGTTACACATTGATGAAAGGAAGCTCTAATATTCCTAGAGCAGACACAAGTCCATAGAGGTGGATAACATCGCTTGAAGACCGTCAAATTGTGTGGGTGGCTGTTACTGGCAGATGGTTAACTGCGGGCCAGATCCAAGCAGTGGTAACAGAGAGAGCCACCCGCCCCCTCCCCCGACGATTGTAAACCAATTGCTTGAAGCTGAGTTACACTCTCTGACTCCTATGGAACGTGTGCCGTTAATCTGATTTCATTCCCAAAATCAGCTATCCTGGCGTAATGCAAAACATAAATGGACAGGTGAATGGCGTATATTTGTGTTTAGAAACGAGTCTCGATTCTGTCTGTGGCAAAATAATAATCGGCGACATGTTGGCAGCCGTAGTGGAGAAACGGTTTACCAGTTGTGTTTTCAGAACGTCACACAGGTCCAGACACTGGTGTCATGTTTTGGCGGAAATCAGTTTCGATAGCATGACTGGGTTGGTTGTTGTTGAAGGCACAATGACAGCCCACCACTATGTGAACGTGTTGCTACACCCTATTGTGATACCCTTCATGTTCAGCATCCAAATCGCATCTTCCAAGAAGATAATGCCCGTCCTCATACTGCAGCCATTGTCACACAAGCCTAGCAAGGAGTTTCGATTACAATTTGGACAGCGCGGTCCCCAGATTTGTCCACAATAGAGCATGTCTAGGATACCAGGAGTAGACACATTAGATCACATGGTCACGCAGCACAAACTGTGCAACAACCGACTGCACAAGACAAGCAGGTGTAGAGAGACATACCCCAAGAAGACATCCGAAAACTTTTTGATTCAATGCCGGCAAGGGTCCACGAATGTATTGGTGTTGAAGTTCGGCGCATTTCTCACTGACAACTGTACATAATGGTAATAACTTAGCCTGATCCATTTCCATTTGTTATAATTTCTTCTGGGTATGGGCCTGGATATTTCTTCAAAGTTTCCTAAAATTCTATCATTCCTGTGTGCGTGTTGAGAGTTTAATTTTCTCCAGTGTAACTATAAGGCGACCATAAGATTCCGCCATAAATTTAAAAAAGTCGAAAACTACCCAATCATTTGTTATTGAAACGTTAACACAGGCTGTTTTCAAATGCCTTCGCAATCTTGGTTTTTACAGGACACCGGATTTCTAGAGGAAAATTGGTAAGTAGCTTAATCCAAGAAGAAGAAATTCCAGACTTAGATGGGGTCGGATGGGTGCAAACCCAGGATCCGGGTCCTACAAGTCGTGAGACCCTCGGGGATACTGACTGTATAGTCAGAGAAGCAACTCTACATTAAGTTCCTTCATAAAAATAGAAGAATAAATAAAATATAAAAACAACGTAATTAAAAAAAATAAACAACGGGTCAACATACAAGAACATGCCTTTGCGATATCTGCAGTCTTTACATGAAGTACTTAACAAGTGAAGTATATTACTACCCGCCTGAGATATACGTAACTACATACGACGTTGTATGTACTGAAGACCATCTGCACGTGTAAATTTTAGATTACTAGCGCCGCTTTGTAGCGTATAAATAAAAATGTTGTAAACGCCTCCAATGTTCGTTCAGTTTATGATTAAAGGTCATTTTTTGTTCAGTAACAGAAGTTCGACACCCCTGTCGATTTAAGGAACGCGTAAGAATTTACGTACCTGTATTCGAAGGAGAGGTTACCCATAATAGAAATTTTCTTCTTCTCTAAATTTATTACGGAAAATGCTTAGAGAATCATACGCTTCTTTATTTCTTCGCGATCATATTTGCATATTCGATCAGAGGAAGCATAGCAAACTTCATGAATCTAGAATTTAAGTGTTTTAATATTACGATTTCGCTAGCAAGATAAGCGGTTCCGACTGTTTTAAGCACACGCTCTCCAAAAACTGATTACCAACGACAGACGACATCATCAACTAACGATTGGACCCGTTCGGACTGACTTGAAACCTGACAGTATTGCTAGTTTACTGCACAGTTTTCCGAATCATTTTATTTGCATAAATTCGAACGTGATACGATTTCATGTCGATTATAGGTGCACTGTCAACAATAGGTAGGTACGCATAGTGTAAATCGGATAACGCGAAATTTACTCAATTTATACAATATGAATCTGTCAGATAATAAGTTCAAAAATTACTTAAAAATACTTCAAGGTACTTGTGAATCTTAGCCGGGAAGCTAATGGAATTCTAAATAAGCAAAACAATTTTGAAGCCTAGACAACGCGTATTCCGACATATGCTTGGTTGCTTGTTTTTTCATTTTCAAAGGAAAATCTCACATTTTTCTTTAAATATTTTCGAGGATTTACAATTTAACTGTCTAATTACCATGATTTTAGCAATATATTTATATATATTAAAACTTCCTCTCTCTATACGAGAAAACTTACATTATATCCAGCGCCGCTTCTAACAAACCAAACAACAGTGACGGACGGCAAGCACAACGATTTCCTGTGATTGTTGGAGCTGCAGAGCGATGCTTTCTTTGTTTAGGCACAGTGTTGCCAACAATTATACTCTAGTGTAGCGTAAGAGCACAATCCCCTGGATCACATTTGAAAAAGCGCTAGATCAACTTAAAAACAAGTATTCAAAACAATAAAAGTAGACGTGTTTCGACCAAAGATTAAAAGAAGTCAGTGGCGGATCCAGGATTTTGGTTTGGGGGGGGGTGGCCTTGATTTGGTTTGGGGGGCTACAGTAAAAAAAAAATGTCGTCGGGGGTGACCTTGGTGCTTTTGGGTTACTATTTTCGAAATCGGGTGTCACCCCAAACGGGTGACACCCGGGGCGGACCGCCCCCACCGCCCCCCCCCCCTGCTACGCCACTGAGTATATGGTATGTTCTGTGATACTGAGTTATAAATTACAGTGCGAAAATTCTGCTACAGAGCAAAATAATTCTGAAGCAAAAGCTATTTGAGTTTGGCTTTAAAATTGTTAGGTTGTGTGAGTACATTCTATTTCTTGTGGTAGTACATTGAACAAAGAAACTCAAGTGAATGTTATTACTTTCTGTACAATTGGCAATGAAGTGTAATTTTCGTGAATGTTATATTTATTCCATTTATTATATCTACGAATGTCAGCATTAAGATTGAAGGTTTAAGATTTTACACTACAAACGATAATTCGGAATACTATGATTTATGATGGCAGTGTAAGCAAATTTCAATTTCTTAACAGGTTTCGGCAACATGTATATGTGTTTGATGGAAAAATAATTCTTAAAGCACGTTTTTCGGATTTATATACGATGCGTCCGTTTGAAGAGTTTAATTAGAATGAGATGCCAAGATCAGGAAGTAAAATATGCAAAATATACCAAATTTATTGTTGCGTGTCATCTTTGGTCACGGAAAATGTTGCAGAATTAAGTTGTTTAAGAAGTAGCTAAATATGTTGCTTCCAATTCAACTTGTTATCTATATATACATTCTGAAATTTTGTGAAATTACTTCTATTGGTTGCTTTTCGAATGACAAGAGAGTAGCATAAATATTATTACAAGTTAAAAGAGTAATCATTAATGTAACAATAAATTTTTTCGGTGATAAATCGTAGCAAGCATCTTACATTAACCATCTAAGTTTGAGAAATTGTTGATGGCTATGAGAAATTATTGTACCTGATCAAGTTTTTCAGCAAAAGGTACTGTCAAGCATAGAGTTTGGTCGGTTAGTTCACCACCAATCAAGGCAAAATCGTGTAAATTCTGTATTACCATAAACAGTTTCACGACACTAGTGACGGGTAATCTAACGAAATCGGTAACATGTTTTTCAAGCATCAGCGGTGAACCTAATATTGTGGCTTCCAGTTAGGGAAATAATTACACCCAACAATCGAGTGGAGGGTGAACTCCGGAAATTAGAACTTAAAGTGAATTGAAACATGAATATAACCTCGCAGCACCCAGCGGCTCCAAGCATCATTAAATTGGCTTATACCAGTTGCGGTAAAGCAAGCGTGCTCATGAATTGTATGCAGAGAGAGTGTTATTAACTCAATGATAGAATTCAAGAATTTGAAAAACTGCCTTCAGCAGGAGACAAACTGTGGTCGTCATGATTAGGAGACCAAGTGAACCCAAATTTAAATGTTATTCAAAACTTCATTGTGACATAGAAGTCTTACATTGAGATGTACTTCTCCTGTAGATGTCACCATTATGTTTGTTTTAGTATTAAGGTAAGTTACTGGCGCAAGTGTAATTTTGCAGATATCAGTATGCAGAGCGAGAGGCCAGATCACTGGCAGTGACGTCATAATGCAGAGTAACTTGATCTGCTACCGCAGGGAGGAATGACACTGCGATGGCTAGCAAAGAAACTACAGAACCAACGCTTCGTACACATAAGTTTCGCAACTAGAACTGTTAATAATTTTAGTGTGCAACCAATTTAGTAATAAGAACGGGAATTAATCAGTTGGTCAGTAAAAAATATTAGCGGGGTATAACGAATAATAATATACATGCATTATGTATATTTTGAACAAAACATATTTCTGTTCATGAGATGTATGTAAGCAGTACACAGGTATAGTCGTTTCAAATTATGCATTGGAATTGGGTTATTTTTTTATTAAGGAGTGAACATTATTATAGTAGATTCATCATAAAATTATGATTTCTAGAAATTAAAAAAAAAAATATACCCAAGTAGGCAATCACACAATTTTGATACTTGTAATGTATTGTCAATTATAACTACTTTCCTGATTCTTACTTACTATTGAAGTTTCCAGTTAAACAAAAAAGAGATTTAAGCATACTGAATGCAAATAGTGTGTAATGGAGGTAGAATTTTACAGCAGGTAATTGTAGCAGTCCTTAGCATGTAGTCTGAGAGTAGAGCTTTTAAAAGTAATCAATGGTGCACATTACTTACAGTTCCAAAAATAATCACACACAGTTAGATAAGAAAACGATATTTTACTTAAATGTTCACACAAAAATTATCTAGGTACCACAAAATTGCTGAACTGTGTGTTGTTTTGACACAAGAATTTTAAAATCGTTGACTTAATCATAAGTTCATATAGCTCTGTATTAAAGCAATATCTCAATTGGGAATTACATAGAATTAAGCTACTTGGTAAGATACAGTGAAACTTAGGAAGCATAGACTTTACAACCCTTTGCTGCAACACAAAACCAACTTTATCATATCCAGGTTATCAATTTACTTTGTTGAGAGAGAAATATACTACTTTTATAAGTCAAGTAAATTAAAACAGAGTCTAAATTGTTTATGAAGGAAGTAACAAAATATTTGAAAATGTCGCAAGTTGTAATTTAGTATATCTGAGTGATTGAGCTACTAGCAGTAAAAGGACAATGCTAAGTTTCAGTATAATTGTATTCCTTGTAATTTGTTTGTAACGGAAATATCCAGCCCAAATGGCACAAAACCCTCCTAATATCACAGTACCGAACATTACGAATATAGTGTTAACTATGCCGAACTCAAATGAAATTGTACATGTCGGAATTGATCATACATTTATTTTCTAATTGATATATTATGTTTACCTAATGTAATTGTATATGATTGATTTATTGTTTCTAAGTTATGAGATTCTAATTGAATTTGTTTATCTTCAGGTTTGGCCGACCTATTACAACAGAAATGAGAACTAAATATTTAATCTTCTTGCAATGACTTTGTAAGCTGCAAAGAGGATATGCAATTACATGTCGCACTTTGTACTTTCTGGCGTTATGGAAAACTCCTTTGTTAAAATGGGGGAGAGTATGGGATACTACTTTCATGACCATTATTATCTGAGAAATTACATAAATATTCGGTCGTCGAGTTAACGCCGATCGCTGGTCCGCTGAGCGCGGCACGTGTAGGAATTTGCTCTGCTTGCAGTCAGCGCTTTATTGACTCCTCAGGCTTGAGAAGGACAAGCTATGTAGTAGGGGTCTTTACTGTTGGGCCGTCAGAGAGTACAGTCGGTACAGTTAGAGTAGCCACCTGTTAGGGGCCTGACACCCTCCCTTTTACTTCCCGATAACAGGGACGTCCATCTGCCTACAGCTTACCATTCCAGTTTGCACTGATAAAGCACTACCATTTTGGGGATTAGATAATTCGGCGACATATTATCAACTGTACTGCTCAGTCTTCAAGGCCAATAAATTGGTTCCATTGAAGTCTCACCTTCCTTCATGTAGTTAGAAGTTGAATCCATTTCTAACTTTCGGTCTGAGGACGCAATCCGAAGTGTTGTCCAAACTTAGCCTCAAATAGCACAATGGTGAGGTTCTAGTACAGCTGCCTGAAGAAGATTTTCGAGCAGTGCTGGAATTCCCTAAGGTCAATTCGTCAGCACACACGCATCCACACATGCCCACAAGTCATGGCCACTTGGCACTCTGACAGTGGCTTTTATTTAAATTAAGTCTTGTAAGACAAAACTGTTTTTCACTGCCTGAATTGCAATGATGTGTTTTTATTCCTACACAATTGCACGGTTATGCGAAATATTTCTCCAGTCTACGAACATTTTTATGTTACCAACGAACACAATGTTGTTGAATCGAGCCTAGCTGTTTGGAATTTACTGCTAATTAAGGATAGTTGCGAAAACTTAAATCTTTATTATGCTGATGTCATAAAAAGCGAGAAAGGACTAGGGCAAAGGAATGGGAAAGATTTCTGCCATGTCAGTTGGAATCAACCATTAATGCATTGGAATGCAATGTGTGGGAAACCATGCAAAACCAAAATCTGGAAAAGTTAAAGGGGATTCGAACCCGCGTCATCCCGATTGCGAGGTCAGAGCATTTTCCTCGTGCACGCTGGGACAGTGAGGCGAGTTGGTCTGCCATAACTTAGTCATAGTTCATACATTTACAATATTCTGTGGAGTCTTGTCCACTCCATAGAGCGGGGTAGGTGGCGATCTGTGGCAGATCTAACAGCAGAGTGTGCTCCGAAACATTTATACCTGCACCAGCATTGTACTTTGCTGTCAGATCTGCCAAAGATCGCCACCGATCCCGCTTTACAGAGCGGGCAAGCCTCCGACCTTCACGTTCTGTGATGAGGCGTGGACGTCACCACCTTGTCACCTAGCCGTGGTTTACTGTAATTCAATCACTCTGTATAGATGCTCGCTACAACAGCACACGAACAGCCTCGCCGTTTCCGAGATACTCGCTCCCAGGTGCCACGCCCACAAACCAATGGCATGTAATTTAAGGGAATTGCGTGATCCGTGCGTAGAAATCTGGTGCCAGACAAAACTCCGGAAACCTAAAAAGGACTATTCGAATCAATGCCATGCCAAATCACTGCTGTATTGTGCTCTAAAGACGGACCAATACACTTATAAGCAGGTGGTCATAATGTTTTGGCTGATAAGTGTATACTACGCCAAAATAATATATTTTGGCTAACACAATAATATATATATATATATATATCGAATTCACTGTCCAAAGTGGTAATTTTTAAAACATATTAGACGAAATAGAATGTACAGTCATTGAAAGGATCTTGTGTCACACAAACAAAAGTCACATCACAATTATGAGCATTTGGCAATAGAAAATGTGATTGTACTAGAGCCATAATATTTATTTGTGTTTTAAATATATATGTATGTTCGTTTTGAGCAGCTAAGACATCACTCAAGACACTCACCACCAACATTGCATTATATTCCTCGTGCAAATACAGCATGCCACGGAGGAAAGGTGAATGTAGCACCAGCGATGATTCGGGATTGGTTGAACTTTTCCTTAGCCGGGATTTTTATTTATTTTTATGACGCCTCGACATTGGTATCATTAAAGTCAGTTTCTATAAACTCACTTTTATCCCTTCTCTAGCAGCAGTGGGCTCCTTATATCTTTAGCTAACAACTCACAAAGCACCACCTCGTGCCTTCTGTTTAGCTGTAGGCAATGCCTACTGAAGTTCCACCTATCAGTGGCGTCCACATGCATAATTACCAAGGCAGTACAAATGCCTTTTACAAGCAGAACCTCCGTGATGGACTAGAGCAGTGGTTCCCAACGTGGGCCGTACCGCCCCCCGGTGGAC